>OY284413.1:136777135-136984635 GCA_958301585.1 Merodon equestris
CAAACAATGAAAAATACCATACCACGCCAGCGTCATCATGGTACCAAGAACGTGCACCGTAAAGCGACAATCGAAGCACTGCACAAACAGAAAAGTAGACTCCTGTCAAGACTCAAACTCTTGCAAAGGCGGCTTACCGACGGACAAAACTTGGAGATCAAAATCTCCAACAGTTAATCAAAGAAAATTACAGAACATCTATAAGTTTGCATCGTGCTGTCAAATCCAACAGCGCGTGTATGTTCCCGCAAATAAATAATATTATTTCGGAAAAACAATCAGAATGACATTCCAGATCTGAAACTTCAACGTTGAACAATGCATATTACCTCGTGCATTGAAAGACGTCGGACGTTGGAAGACGGGTGCGCAACTAATCCTCAAGAGGGGTAAAGAAACATCCAATCCGCCAAATTTCTGGTGATGTCTCCTTCCGAGTATCATCAAGATCTTCGATAAGATGGTCCAAAGAGCCCTGTCTAAATTGGTTAAGACCAATAACATCGATTGGGATCACCAGTTCAGTTTCAGAGCGAGCCAAAACACTATTTATGCCGGGTCGAAACTCGTATTTGATATTCAATTGAACAAATGCAAAAACCAATACACGGATCTGATTGATTTTAAAAAAGCTTTCGACAACGTATGGTTAAAAGGCCTTTAATACAAGGCCGACCGGACAGGTATAAGTAAACTACTAATATATATGATTTTCGTAGAAAGTTCGTTGTGATAATTGCCAATGTGACTTCTACTCAAACATTTGAAATTAACAATGAACTGCGACAGGGCATGGTGAACTTGCCGATCCTTTTTAGCATTTACCTCAGTGATCTGATCGCTTTTCTTCACCATAGAATTGAAGATCAACTTCTAGAAATCAGAATCTATTTTACTCAAAACGAATCTGTATAGTGCTCCTCGGGATACTGGGAAAAATTGGCGCAGGTGAATTTTTGGATCGGACAGTTGTCCATTGGCGAAAGTGCTGCCAGATACCTTGAGATCTGGCAAGTATTTATATATAGATAAACATACATATGTATAGATGCGCTTGCGCTCTGTGAAGATGGCTGTTTCATTGCAGCCAACTTGATTCCAGAGTGAAGGTAATCTGCTACCTTAACCATGATTGTCTGTGTGTGGTTAATGGAAATAATTCGGGGGTTCCAGAGGCAATGTCTCAGGACTTGTCTCGGATTTTTTTTTGTTTTTTTTTATAATTCGTGCAGGTTCAAGAGTGTACGCTCTTTTGGTGTTTGTTACACAACCTGGACGAGGTGCAGGTGGTTTGTGACGAAGGTGTTCATTCACTACTCTTCGGGGGTAGTTGTATATAGCTTTGGAGAGATTCTACTAAATTTGCGTTGGTTGTAGTTCACAGTAACTCTTTTGTTTCCATCCCATTAAGATGTTGTATTGGAAATGCACACACAAAGTATGAATTTTGAAGTGATCTTATGCTGCGAGTGTTATGCCTCGGATTACATAGAACAGCCGAATCACGAAACGTCATTTTATCCTAACGTGGTCCTATACAATAGGGCTAGAATGTTACGGGTGGTTAATTTTGAAAGAAAACTGATCCGAGGTCACATTGCGAAGGCAATGACCTAGGTCAATAACTTGATCTCCGGTAATAATAATTCCCGGTCATTAAAAGCGCGCCTCAAGGACTTTATCCCACCAGCTGGAGCGGGTTTCGTCCGTGGAAACTTTAGTACATATAACCCCTTCAAGGCAAGGCATGCAAGCCTATGGGTCGGTTAAGGTAACTTAGGGAAGCCTAAAGTAGGCTAAAGCGACGGGTAGGACACATTTATGCATTTAAAAAAAAAAAAAAACACGTTCCATGCCACGTGTACTGTTTTCGGCACACGCCAAGCTGAATTTTTTAATTTAAGATGTTTTCATCTAAAAATGAAATAAAATAAAATAAAATGAAATAAACCTAATATGATATTGTTGTTTTGTGCATTTTTGGCGTTTTAATATTTTGAATTATGAAAATAATATAAGTTTTCTAAAAAAAAAAGGTATTTACACAAAATTATTAAACTTGTCACCGTATACCGTTTTTTACCGTGTACCGTTTTCGGTACTCGCGGCCTAGAAATGATACCTCTTCATTAACAACATGGCAGGGAACGTGTTAAGATACTCTGAGCTAGTTTCAAGTTTTATTTAATCGAAGACGTTATTTAATTTTTTTAAGTTTAGTTAGCCCATGAGTATATATAAAAAAGTGTTGATGTTTATCTTAGAGTGTCCGCACGGGCCAGTAAGTCGTAAGTAAAAATTAATAAAAATGAATTCAAAACTAATCGATGGGCTCATTATTTTTGGTACAATAGTACGCTCAGCCAATCAATCTTAATGTCACATGAATATTTCAGACTGGATTCCTTAAGCAACTTACTTTATGTATGCTAAAAGATGGCTTGAGTTAGAATGGGGAAAAGAGACTGAAAATTAATACCCAACTTAGTTGCTATCACACCCTGCCTCTATGATCTATAATGAAACCTGACGGCCAATCATGAAACTTACGTCCAATTGTTGAGAGACCACATAGCATTCTGAAATCAGTGCTTCACTCTGTTTAGACAAGTCTGTGTAGAATAGCTAATTCATTCCATCCTTGCATAATAGTCAACACATCGGCAACTGCCTTCGGAAGCCATCAGTTTCAAAGCTTCACCAAAAATGCGTTGCTAACAAATGAATAAAGAAAACCGAGGACGCATGCATAACAAAAATAAAATTCATTACATCTGCAACCAGTAGCTCATCATGAACGTTTCGAGCACTTTTCCTCTTTTTTTTTTTGACAACGCACGAATAAATACAAATTTGGAATGCGCTAAATAAAAGAAAAACATCTAGAATGCGAGGCGAAATATGACCTAAGATCTACGAATGCATGGATTTTCGTTGTGCGAAATGTGCTTTGTAATCATCCGACGAATAGCTGGAGGAGATTAGTGAATGGATGCGATTGTTAACGACGGCAGTGTTTACTTTGGCTACTGTGCGAAGGGGAGTGGGCATGCAAGTAAAGACGGTTCGTGATGCTGTAGTAGAGTGGGCATCATTTAATTTTTTCCTGATTCAACTGATAGAGAAATATTAGAATACCAGTTGATGGGCAATGAACAACGGTAGATATACTCCTACATATACATATATGAGCTTCTTAGTCCATTAGGAAAGAGGCTATTAGTCGAATAAGGCCTCAAATTTAAAAATGTTCCAAAGGATCGTCAATCGAACAATAACTTCCGAATTGAGAAACCTGGGAAGAGAAGCTAAGGGGCTAATTAAGAAAAGCTTATTCCGAAAGTTTTTTTATGCTTTTTCTTATACGGAAACGATATTATACCTAATAGATTTAGGGCTCTGATTTGTATACATACATTTAGGAATTAATTATTTCATCACGGAGACTTTCGGGATTAAAAGGTAAAAAGAAAAAATTGGCACACTGCTCGTGGGACACCCTGTATAGTATATTAATTGGAGCTGGAAAAAAGTATCTAAAAAGACACTATGCGAAACTTAAAGGATATTTAAAAAAAACTTGGAGAATGTACGTAGTAAAGAAATGGATTTGTAATCCGATCCTCCTCCTGCTACTCTTTTTACAAAGAGGTATAACTTCAACGCATTAAGGTGCTAGGGAAAGCAGCCGCTTACAGCATTGAGACTAAACAAGAATTTAACAAATCAACCACATACGATTAAAAACGAATATTTTTCTGTAACACCCTTGATATGCCGTCAATTGGAGAATTTTTTTATCTTTTAATATATCACGGGATTGTGGATGTAACTGTTGATTTTTAATAATTTTTTTTCCAAACGAAGTAAATTTTTTTTAGAAAATTGCCGCTTCCCGCTAAAGGGGAAGGGGGAACAGACCCCCCCTCCCCTACGATTTTTTTCTTGTCTTGACCAGACCTACACGCTCTAGCTTTTTGGCACACTGCTCGTGGGACACCCTGTATATTGTATATATACAACTAAAAACTTTAAGCAATGCTGCCTTTAGAGATATAGAGCAGAAATATTATATGGGAGGAAATTTATAACAACATGGCGTGCTCCAGGGTCCGGTCTAAGCCCCTTTCTATTTTTAATATATCGTATGTCAACTCTGTTTTCGAACTTAGTCTTAGTCTCTAGTATGTTCATTGCATTCGCACACGATATATCTCTCATTTATCAGTTTAATACAAATTTTGAGTGTTTTTTCAAATTCCAGAGGACATCTTAAAACATTGGTTTATTAGTCGTTAGTGAGAAAACAAAGCTCATGCCATTTAAACATGGAAGTAACATCTTACATAATTTTAATATCTATTTTCATGCATGTGATTATAATAAGTTTTGCCTACGTTTCCACTCTTGTGGAAAAAAACAGTTTTATAAAAAGCTTTCCTTCATCATGATATACGAACCATCATGTCCCATTTGTTATTGGTAACGCGAAAAATATATTTAAAACAATTTAATGTTTCACATTCCGGACGTGATTTTTTTCCCACCATAGCATCTTGTAATACTAATAACGAGGTTCGGTTTGTCCGACTCAGGATCACAGATTTTTACATTCTCACTCTAAGTAAAAATGTTCAATGCAAGCTAGCAAATTAACTATACATCACAAAAGTACTATACGATAAGCTTAGGATAATAAGAACTCGTTAGTTAAAGGCGAAGAAGGTTTTAATATCTGGAGCACAGAACAGTTTCAAGTGGGTCTAAAAATAAATCAGTTCTATACTACCCTTTGCGGTTCCGTTGGCGAAAACTTTCAAGGGTATTGTCTAGCTTAGAATTGAGGAGGATCCAAATGAGTCGATTCGTCATCAACAATAGGGTCTCAGTCATATGCTTCATAGAAGTTTTTATAAAGAAAAAATTTGGCCAAGGAGATTACAATTGCATTTAGTCTGAGGGAGTCCATCTTTGATTAAAATGATGTTTGAGAGAATGTTACAGTTAATAAAAAGCATAAGATATTCAACATCCAGATTGCCTTTTCAATGCGTGCGACATTTATTCAATCAATTAGTTGTATTTATGTAGAACGTTAAGGGTACCCCGATAAATACCCCTTTAAAACTACCTACCTAGGTACTCTACGGGTAGTGGAGAGTGTAGTTAAGTTTTTTTTAGTAAATTGTAAATTGTGTTGTATTAAATGTTGAAAATTTATTGCCTAAATCAAAAATTTTGATTACTCATGTTATTTTTTGTAATTCACACCAAAACAGGTTAAGCGCTTCGGAATTTAGGGCCAGACCCAAAACGATTTTCTGGATTAGTGTTAGCGTTTTATGTTTGGTGCACAAAAACGGTACGTAGTTTTTGGTTTTCATTTTTATCAGATTTGCTTCGTTTTCAATAGGCTGCACTAGCGGTACATGCTAGCCAAAAATGTCCAATCAGCATCTGTGAACATCTCCGCATCATTACATTTGAGAATTTTTTATCGGCCTCATATCTATGCGAAAATGCAGTTTGAAAAAATCGATGGCAGAGGCGATTATAGAAAATTAAGGTGTGACTTCTATAAGTTAAAGAACGTGTCTCAAATGGTTTCAATGTAACAAAAGTGCTGATTTCGCCGTGAAAGCCTCCAAAAGCAAGGAAATGTCTGAAGTTTCAGAATTGGAGACATTCTTGGGACAGCAAGAACTAGGCTGCAACTTAAAATACCATTTCCAATCGTTTGAAAGCTTTGGGAATGGTGCTAATGCAGAAAAATTAGATGTCATAGATGTTGAAGCCAAGAGATGCCGGACGGCAAAAAGGAAGGGTTTTTTGCATATTGTCTGTCGATGAAAAGTGTAGACCGAAGCTTATGTCCTGTATTTGGTGTGACCAGGTTGGGGTGGTATATTATTAGTTATTGTAATCGGACGAAACCATCACAGAAGTCCGCTATCGAACACATCTAATGCTTCTGAGCTGAGCATTGAAGGAAAAACGGGAAAAAAATAATGTAAAATTATTTTGGTGTATATGGCCGGCCACATGTTCACTCACTACGTAAAAACAATGAAATAGGTGGTCCTACTCCACTCGCTCTATTCTCCAGATATCACCCTTTTCAATTACCATCCTTTTGATCAATGACGCATGTTCTGGCTGAACTTTACTTCCGACCTTTCAAAAGAGTCAAAAATTCGATCGCCTCAGAAAACGCGTAATTTTTTCGACGCGGAATCGGTGTGCTGCTAGAAGAACAGCTCCAAATTTGAGCAAAACGGTGGAACGGTGGAAATTTGCAATAGCGACTTGTAGTTAAAATGTATACTTTAATTACATTATAATCATTTATCATTTAGGGGCTTAGATGCCAATAGGGCCGAATGTTCTGCGAAGCATTGCTCCTGGCAAGCACTCAATTATGCAATTATCTCTATGATAAAGAGTGCCAACATATTCGATTTAGGGAAATGCCCTCTCATATTCTTTAGCACATGATACTATTTCGATCGTCCGTCCCTTTCCGACAGTCTGCTAAGTATCACTGTGTAATTGACTGTCAAAGGTTGTTTTGGAAAGAATACGAAGTATTCCTAGTAAATCAGTACTATACTAGAATTAATAAGAAATAAGAGCGAATACTATAAATATATAATGGCGTTTAAAAGTAGCCTGGGCAAAGAATCGGTGCCAAATACTGCCCATAGTATCCTTCCAACATCTTCTACCATAAAGTCCAGAGATTAAGCCAATATCTAAGCCTCTACCTGATATATTATATTTTTTTCTACCTTTTTTAGCCAAAGACCCGATCAAGTCTTACATATTCAATGCATACTGCTACATATCTGGTTTACTTTACAGAAGATCGGAAGTAGATAATTAGAAAACAGGAAGCGGTGCTCTAACGTGATCTCGGAACGACCAAATCAACATACATAAATTAACATTTCCGTCTTCCTGGTCGCACAACTTCCTTAACCCACTTCATTTCCCATGCCAATCTAATCTGACCCAGCTGCCCAGTAAAATTCTCAAACCGATTACCAACTTCACTCCCAACGGAACTCGCTTCCACATTCATACCCATCGAGGAACTAGTTTGGCCAGGAAGTTGGTTCCAATTTGCTGGTCAGCCTTTCTTCTTTCCGTTCTGAATTCAAGCCACCCAGTGGATCCAGTTTATTTTATTCCTCGACTACAAGCATCTCAATTAGGAACATACATATCACTACCATGAAGCAAAGCTTCGCATTGATAGATGTAAATTAACTATCTTCAGTTAATCCACCCCAATATCACTGCTGGTATGAAGATCTATATCTTTCCTTCTCAGGCTCAACCGGAAATAGGAAGAGAAATCGGCCTCGATAGAGAATCCTTCATCCGCTTTAGTGAAAAACCCATTTATGCCAAATGGTGGAAAACAAAAACAACGATTGATTAAGAAATGCAAAGGAAACCTGTCGACCAGGGAAACCCCACAAAAGCCATCACTTTTCGTATTATTTTAATTTTTCAGTCGGTGACATTCTCTGTCGTCCATTAGAGACGGCCATTGTGCGTGTGAGGCTTGTCTATATAGTATTTACACCCCTAACCTCCTACCATTGCATTTAACCATAGCAAAATACATAAAGACAAATCGCAAGCAACACAATGGATGAAAAAAAAGGTTTGTGGAATGCGTCGACAATGCGCCCCTGGAGGATTATCATATGCGTTACGCCGCTGTTGTCGCGAAGCGAAACCTATTTACCTTCCCGCTTTGATGAATCCGCGAATTGTGCCGATGGCGAAAAAAAATTCATTAAAAACGAAAAATGAAACAAAATCTTTTAGAACAAGTACAAACGAAGGATATTCAGTGAAGTCCTTTTTGGTGCGTTTTGTGTTTTCCGCCTACGTATCTGTGAAAACCGTCGGAGCAAGTAGCACAAAAGTAAGCTGCGTACAGATTCAAAAGTTGTGGCTTACCCTATCCGAAAGCTGTGCGAAATTAGATATTTATATACAATATTTTATAATTAAATGTATTGTGTGGATGACTAATAATAAAAGAACGTGAGATAGCTTAAGGGAGAGGTAATGTGGCCTGAAATGATCAGCATAGAAAAAAGGTAATGCTTTGAGTGCCATGTGCAGGTTTAATTGGTGGGTATTACTTCTTCTTCTTTCATAAATGAAAAAAAAACCTTCTCTTCAGCTTAACACAAATATATGTGACTGAATATTGTGTATCCAGATCAGTGTTCACTTTAGTTGCAAATTTTATCCACAGCGTGTATAAAAACCTGCCTGTAACTGAAAAACAGCAACGTTTCTTCAGATGCAAGCAAACATATCAAAGGTTCTTTAACAGAAACAAGAACAAGCTAGTAGTTTCAAAGCTCTTCACAAGGATATGCACATGTGAACTTACGTCTATTGTAATTCGCCTGTAGATAATCTTTGTTAGTTTCTCATTCCTGTAAGTTTAAGTTTTTTGAAATGAAATCTTAAACGGGGAGGGCATGATCAAAGTTTTTTTGAGCCCATTTTGTTCAGTATTTGTGCAATGTTTGGTATTTTTACGAAAAGTTCATGAAAATTGTAGCATAAGGTAGTACTCATCATAATATGTGGGTCGAATGATGTAGAGTCATGGCAAGCTTGAATGTGGCTCGTGCATTAAGAGAAGGATAGTTTTTATTCATCTCTAAACTTTATTATATATGTAAGCAATATTTCATACACCACCCAACCACGAAGAGGGGCATTCTCGGCTGAGTCGTCGAGCAGTAAAGTCGTGCAGTCGCTTATAATTTTACTTCCTTTTATTTTATATATAATTATATATAATATTGTTTTATATATAATATATAAACTCGTGGATTCGTTCAACGCGGTACAGCCTTAGATTTTATTTCCCTCCCGCCTACCTATACTTTTATTTATTTCGTTTCTGGGTTGGTTATATGTAAGTGTTACCTTCATGTTCAGCAGAATCACAACATTTGAAGCAGAAAGGACAATAGGGTAAGTTTAAGGCTTAGATGCCTGTTTAAATTTAAACGATATTAAAACTTCTAATTACAAGGAAAGTACACCATAAGCATTTATCTTGAATCCCGATCCGGGTTACCCGTTGAATAACAACAAATAAGAAAAAGCAGGCTCATATAGGATAATATTATATAATATGTCCAGAGTGTGTAATCAGATCTAAACCTGTTAAACTGGTCTAGGGCAGCTATAAATAGCCTGCTATATGCATCTTGGAAGTGGACAAATAATTACTAGGTTTCAAGCTTGCCTGCATTACTTCCGAAAACGATATGCTAAGGTTGTTTAAAGTATTTTAAATCGCATAATTGATGATTTCAATTTCTTCCAGTCTACAACGTCTTGTTTTTTAAGCCACACTCTCAGAATGAATACCAATCCGCAGTCCAAACCGGTTCAACTATAATTGTTTGGAATAATTTAAAAATCAGTCTACTTAGATAAGAGTTTTATGCGACTTGTTTATGATTAAAATCGCAAAACTAATTCGTTTAATTTGCTCATTTATACACAATATGAGTTGTCCTGTAAGTACAAATGAGTTTCGAAGTTATACGTAATTACTGCGCCAAGGGCAGTTCTTCAACGTACTATAAATTTTCAAAAGAAAATGGCTATTTCATATTTTGTCCTCTCCTTTTCTTAGCTGCTGAATATAAAATAAGCTGTTTACAGTCTATTTACTTATCGACCATGGTATAGGCATACTTCTAGCTATAAGCATTTGATGTTTACCTCGTTAAATAATGTGGTACATAGGCTATTAAATTATTTCGCAAGTTTAAAAATGACACTCAAAAAATATTTACTTTAATCATTTTGCTTAAAAATTTTATAATTTTCTTGTTGAAATTGAAGAAGTACTGCTGTATACTAAACGCAAAACCATAAGAGACGTAAGTAAGCATACTTCAGCTCACTGAAACTTCTCCATTCTAGCCGTAAATGACCATAATGGCATTACTTTGACTTTGTTGCTATTATTATTACCAACTATTTGGAGCTTGAAAGTTCAGAGCCTCGTTGACTTCCTCGTTCCTTCCATGTTTCGCTGTTCCGTCCCATCTCTTTTAGATCCATTGGCAGTCAATGGATATTTGAACTCGGCCACTTTCCTTACGCGTTTAAGAAGTACAGTCAGCTGCGAGGTATGGATCGGTGAAGTTGGTCAGTGAACATATATTTCGTTTTCTCTCGGTTTAAGCCTACTTCCTTTCACCTTAGACTTTCTGCATTTCTCTTAACTGTATCCTCCATATCTCTCAGTAGATCCAGATCGGGTGTGACTCTCCTTTAAGGGAAATTCCCCTCTCTTTTTTTTTGAAGGGTTCTCAATACAAATTCTAGCACCAAATTAAAAATAAGTAGTGAATGGCCACCTCTTCACGCATCTCGAATGTTTCAGATAAGACATTTCCTACTTTAACTTGTCCTTTGTTTCAATTTAGACATAAGTGTACCACTTTCACCAATTTTTGTGATTCTCAGACTTACAAGGACGTGATAAATTCTAGTGGAATTTTCACATCTTTCCTAACAGCTTCTAAATAGTGGTCACTCATCGAGCGATTCCCCCTGAAGTCCCACCCGTAGTCTCCGATAATTTCTTTAACATATGATGTCAGTCTCTTCAAGAGAATATTTGACAACACTTTGTAACAACTTGGTAGCAAAGATATTCCTCGGTTGTTGTTGCGTTGTTTTCGCTCACTCTTTTTGTATTTGTGTGTCAATAATAATTCAGATCTATTTTATGGTTATACAGCTGTGTTCGATAAAATAGCGGTGCAGGCATAAATGCAATATTTTGAAAATGTGTTTCATTAATTTTAGAATATATATTTTTATTAGACATATGTCAATTTATTAATAAAATATCTTAACATATAATTTTAATTCACTTAAGAAAAAAACAACAAAAATCAAAGCAATTCAGCTGTTCGATGAAATAGCAGTGCTAGGAAAAAAACGAGAATCTGTTAGTTTTTTCACTATTTTTGGCTATTAAAGTGACTTACTTTAGTATTTGGTGCCATATTCGTTGTTTTTTATGACTGTCTTGCACCGTCGATTCATTGAATCTATTCAATTTTGCCATCTTTTTACAGGAATAGCCTGCCAGGCTTTTTAGCCTACTTTCCATAAACCATTTAAATTTGTTGGCTTTGCCGCCTTAACAGCTTTTTACATCTGTCCAAAGATATTCGATGAGATTTAAAATCAGAAATTGAGGTGGCCATGGCATGACATCGAGTTTTTTGTCGCTAAACGACTCCTTCGTTGCTTGCGCCGTATGCTTTATAAATATCATTGTCCTGCATAAATACCCATTTTAAGTACATTTCTTCCTCTGCATACATACTTGCTGAGTCATTCTCTCCTTGATCCAAAATAATGGACCAACTCCATTATACGAAAACTTCCCCAAATCATCATTCGGCCACCTCCATGCCTCACGGTTGGTAGCCTGTATATGGGTAGGTATTCGGAATTAGGCGGCCTTCTGACATATTTTCTAGTGTCGCTACTGCCAAACATTTAAAAAAACATGGTTAATGTTTAGTTCTTTAGCATTATCACGAGTGCTTATATGACGATCTACTTTTGTAATATTCCGTCACCATTTTCCCCAGTAAGCCGGGGTGACGTGCACATTTACACATCAAAATTTCCAGAACAATTGCGAACAAATCGTGCACATGACTTTCATTTGATAAACTATTTTTCCCCGGCTTACGAAGCGTTTTTGCTTTTTTTGTAGTAAGGCAATGAGTTATAGCTATTTTATTAAACTTTTGCCAAAGTCTACATGAAAATTGTAAATTGAAATTTTACTTTTCAAACTTGGTGTCATAAGTACGATCTGGCGACAGATATCTCTCGATACTTTTTCTCTAGACTAAAATATCATGTTACAAGGAAGAACAAAAAAAAAAACCAAGAACACTTAGATGGTAACATAAAAGGTTTATTGTCAAACGATGATCATTTTGATTATTTTGGTTTCTGTCATTATTGCTACATTCATTATCTTAACTTAACCTGGGTACTTCTCATGTGCATACCTATAAAGGAAATATATATTATTGTTGCTCTATTTTCAATTTTTTACTTTTCATATTATGAAGTTATTGTAATATGTCAGGTGTTTCGTGTTTAACATTTTGACATACATACATACTCGTTCTACATGGTTCAAAGTCCCTAGAACTTGAATCCATCGCTCATTGTTCTTAACTACTCGTAGTTAGTTTTTTCTCGCCTCATGCATCTCAAGAACAAATAATAATGTCAACTACAGGCCTCTGTCATTCGCCATGATTTTTTAATATCTGTTTAGCGTTAAATAATAATTTGCACTAAGTGCAAAAGCTAGGTCGTTAGTGTTATTTTCTTCATTGGACAATATTTCTGTCAACCTCTCAGGCAACTTTTGACGAAAAAAAATACCTCACCTGGTTATGAGGCAAGAGCCTTTTGGACTTCATTCCGAGATCGAACGTTTCCTTCAAAGAAGTTTTGCAGTCTTTGAAACGAATGAAAACCTGAAAGCGCTAAATCTGGAGAGAAGGCAAGCATTATTTTGATGGAATAGCACACCATTCCCTTAACCAGACGTGGCCTTTTCTGCTCTAGTGCCCACTTTAAGCTGCACAGCTGTTAACAGTAGACTTCTGCGTTATGAGGAAAACAGTTGAAAATGGATTATTCCTTCAGCATCCCACCATACACTTGAATTCCACCTCTGGAAGTTGTGGCGGTCGGTATTTTGGACCAGGCCTTAGGTGAAGACGTTCATTTCATTTTAAAGAACTTATCTATCATCTCCGGTGACGTTCCGGTTCAAAATTGGTTCTTGATTGTGACGCGACGGAAGCACGGTGCAAGCTCCTTTACTGAATATTATTTTGTGGAATGAATTTTCCATTTTTGTTAGGAGTCGGTGTATGGTCAGATGGCTTACGTTGAGCTTGCTTGCAAGTCTCCCTACTGTAACAATGGCATTTCTTTCGACGGTTAACTTCAGGAGCTCTGTTGAAAGTATATCCTATAGGTCAAATTAGCCTTCTTTAAACTTCGCCAAACGACACTTGGACTTGCCCATTTCAAAATTCTGTTAAAAATACTTATGTAAGATATTTACACGATAAAAGTTGCCGACTGAATGAGCAGTATATTCTTGGCTAGAGTCCAAATTGGTTGTTTTTAGAAAAGGTTTTTATGTATGCGTAAATGGACCTTCATGCATGCCTTAAGAATAAATTCAGACACTAACAAGGCAGATAAAAAACTCATAAAAACAAAAAAAAAATTAATAAAAAAATTACTTTTCTCGCATTTAGCAATAAAAAACAAATCCCAATATACCCTATAACCGAAACGCATATACCAGCAGACTGAAAAGAAACAACAAGTTTCATACAATTCTCTACAATCATACAAATCCGTTGTACGCTGCGAGTGATAATGTGTCAAACGAAAATATTTTAATCGTTCGCCGTCTGTTTTTCCTTTATGCGTACGCACTTTTCCCGCTTGTCTTTTTAGATCTATTTATCTCCTTAATCTTCAAAGAGAGAAGTTATAGAGCATGAAAAGCATCTCCTGCTCTACGACCTCTCCTTTGTCCCACATTACATCACGACGATGACACTTGACAAGTGTTGCCCGAAGTTCTTGTTTCTCTTGCTGCTGAGTCAACAGCTGTTGCGACTCTTTCAGCAAACTCCTTTAATCGTATCGACCCCTGTAGGTACCAGCTCGGTGCGTCCCACCGTCATTCTCTTTAAAACCCGCATCTACAACCAATCTAAAACCTAATATCTCGGAGTTGATTTTTAATTTTTTGTTTTAATTTTGATTTTACGACGCCTTTTAGTTTGATAAGAGCGTGTTTTATTACAATAGTACGAGAGAACGTTAACGCTATGTATATCTAGTACGTGTCTAGTCTTATTAGCGCAAACAAGTGTACTAAGTGTCGTATGTGCGGCAATAAGCGTACGAGACACGCATTCAGACGGTTTATTAGCTCTGCTATCTGTGAAGAGTAGCGAGAGGAAAAAAAAACAAGATAATTATAATAATCACAAGGAGTTGTTGAAATATGTGTGTATGAATGCACTCCAACCGATGTGTATCTATGGGCATGGGGAAATTGTTAAATCAGAGCACTACGCGCGACATACGCGCTGCACTTATATGGGGTGCAAATTAAAAATTATGTTTTGCTATCGTAGTAACTAATTACCATAGAATTACACCCTCGCCTGTACTCGCCAGTTGTTTTGGATGCGCAGATTTGCATCCGTACAATGAATTATTAGTAGACTTTGGCAATTTTGCTCAAGTTGGTAAGTAACAACGATGGCATTTGCCTTAATTTTTGGATTTAAAGTTAACTATTTGGATGATACACCTAGAGCTTTAAATCCTGCAAACTACGATAATATGCCACTATTAATATAACTCATTCACCCGGGAGCGATGAAGCAGTTTTGATTGTGATAAGGAGCAACTCACTCGTAATATCTGTAACATGATTGTAGTCACACAATAGCTGAAGCAAAGATCACAATCCTTGTCTTACCTGAGAAAACGACAATTGAATTCGATCAGTGATTTTTTTTTCCCTTAAACCTATACCGACTCTGATTGACTTAAATAACGATTAAATTCAACTAGCATCCTTATTGAGAAATGCTTTATGGATATGGGTTTGCAAATCTGTAACGATTTTGATATTATTATGTTCGTGATTTCACCATAGCCATGCCGATTAACGGAGCTTTATCTTGAAACTGTCGCCATGGACACTTCTCATCTCAAGCTCAACACCCTTTACAAAAGCAGTATAACCCAGGCGACTGAGGTATGGGAAGCTAGAAGAAATAATCTAGTTTCGCCTTCGCTTTGTGAGAAAGAGCAGAGTCCTGCTGGAATATGTATGATCTATCCCCGCATACGCCATTCAGAGTTTCACAATGTTTTTTAAACTTCGATGTAGGCGGCAGTAAAAGTCCTTAAGGATAGAAATGAATTGGTATAACATGTCCCTTGTTAATCACAATTCCTAAAACCATGACAGTAGCTAGAAATTTCGAGTGCATAGCGGGATATTGTAGGCTCTTAACATGTCCATCATCATTTGTGCGGTTGGTTTTTTGGTTTTGACCAACTTTTTTTTCGACAGAGAAAAACCACAACAATTTAAGAATTTCAGGGTGCTTAAGATAAGTTCTCGGTTCCCCAGTTTGTGTCGAAATAAGCTGTCCTCTGCGTATAACGTAAGATTTAGAGGTAAAGTCTTGTCGAACATCTCGAAAGATTAAACCCCCCGAAACTCATGGACCTTCGCAATGGCTCTCATTTACTTCGAGGGGCTTATATCAGAAATCGCTTATATTTGTTAAACAAATTGCTTAGTTCTAACAGTGTCTGAATGTTCCTAATATTTTTTTTTCACTTTGCAACAGATTCTGTATCGTATGCTGATGCTTCCAATTCATGGCGAAATTTAGGTAGGAATGATCGGACTCAATTCAGAAGAATGGACATTTTTAAATGAGCGCGTTTCGCACATATGTATAACGACGATAGCAGCATGTCTTTTAATTTCTTGGGTTAGATTAAAGTTCTCCATTGATCATTTATTATAATAAAAAGAAAACAAAAAAAACCTTGGAGAAATGAATACGACTGATATGGTACCCCTTATATCGTCAAATACCATATTGCAGCTAGTACGTGGCTAGTTAGGCACATTTCTCATTATTTCACAAAAATGTCACTTTACAATAAATTAAATCTTCTTAAAATCCTGTTAACTGATTACCTTGAAAAGGTCGAACAATTACAGACGAATATTGCTTCAATCTTCTTGACTTGCTGGATGCCATTGATGAATATTTTCACAGCTTTCCAGATTCTCACTTCTGAGAAGGAATACTGATGTTGGGGAAACGCTGAATCAAGAGTATTGAAATCAAGGGAGATTGTTTGGATAAATAATTTTTTTTCCCGAAATTTTCAACCGAAAATTACGGTCTTTCATTGTCAGTCCAAGATCTGTTCACCTTACCCTGTGATTAAGACATGTTAGCTGCAATGGACTGTAAAGCCAGCTGCAGATAATTTTTTTGACATTATAATCAACGGTACAGCTCACAGACGACTGCAGCTCCTGCCAAACTCCTATGTGTCATTGATTTCTTCCACTGGGTGAAGCTACTTTTGTTTTGCTGACTCCAAAAGGCGATTTCAAAACTTTTTGTCGAGACAAATATACAGGTAAGTTTGCAGCATTCCGCTGAGGAGAATAACCACGACTTACGATATCGATGATTTAGGTTTTTTTTCGGAGCCAAGCCTGAATTATTCTGGCCCTGCTGAAAAATCTATTAGATTTTTTGAGATATTTGGCAGCTTACGGTTTGACCTTTTAACAAAACTTCTTGCTAAACTCCGGCGTTTATTACTCCCGCCGGCATGAAAACGAGCGAAGTGAGTCCAATCTTGGTTATTCTAGCCCAAACAAGCACGTAACTCGATCTTTGGCTTGTTTACGAATTGCTACGCAGTGAACACCTTCTCATCAGTGAATAAGCAATTTTTCAAGTGGCCGCGGAAGGGCCGCTGCTTTCGATCTTTGGAGCCGCATTACTTTCTAATTTTGAACCTTTTGTATTTTGAAAGACATGCGTTATTTCTTCGTCTAACACACCTAACTCTTTTCTAGTTGCTTCTCACCTTCTTCACGTTCTCAGCTGATGTTGCATTCGGTCGACGTTGTTGTTCACGGTGCCAGGATGTGCTTGGGCATATGTAGATGTTGTAAATGGAAGAAAGAGACTTCATAAAGCCAAATTGAGAGCAAGGAGAACAAGAGAGGAAAACTACCGCTTTTGATGTGTAATATGGGGTTCAGTGGGTGCTGAAATGTGAAATATTCCAATACGAATAAATTAAATTAAATATTTGGCTAGGCTGGGACAAGAAATATATTAGAAGACCGAATAGTACAGGTACCAACTGTGAGGCTCGGAGTTAGCGATTTGAATAGGTTTCCCAAGTGACGCTGCCATATAATAAAGAGGGAATGTCCATTAAACGAAGAAATAGTTTGACGAGAATTAAGTTCATGTCATATCGTGCCAAATAAAAACCTTTGGACATACGAGTCTCGTTAAAAAAATAAGGATTTCGCTATCTAAGTTCATTGGATTTTCGAATGTTCCCAGATTTTGGTGTTATTTTCTTGCTTTTGCAAAAAATGGATTCAAGAATCGTCGAATCATTATCAGAGGGGTTGCTGAGGATATTGGCATATCGGTTGGCTCATGCCATGATTTTTTTTTACATGTTTGGGCATGAAACCTGTGTCAGCTAAGTTTGTTCCGAAATGCTAAATTTTAAATAACATGAATGACGATCCAGATTTGCTAGAAAGGGTCATGGTTATGACTTCCAAACCGAGGCCCAATCATCCCAATGGAAGCGTCCAGTGACCGAAAAAATTCGGTTAAATATGCAAGTTTTGCCTACTTGTTTTATATATGACACAAGTGTTTTATATCTGTGGGAGATTACTTTGTAGGGGATATATTGATGAATAAATAAATATTTTTCCAGAAAAATAAATAGTCACCTTATTTTGCGAACGAGCTTCGTATAACCAAAATGGATTGGCAAGAGGTACAAAAAGCGTTGAGACTCTTTCAGTGTAAAGAAGCCGGAACATAATGAATTCAGTGCAAAAATTTACAAAAAATGAACATAATTGATAATATTGAAGTAAGTCACATTTGGTGCCGAAAACAGTGGAAACAATTAACGGTTTCGCATTTTCTTTCTCATACTGCTATTTTATCAAACATAGTAGTACCAACATGTAAATTGCTTATTTCTAATATTATTTGTTTCGTCTGAAACTGACGAATTGATTAATTCTCTTAGACAAGGGCGGTAAGAATTTTATTAAGACCTTAGCAGAAAAAATATCAATCGACAAAAATAAACGCACTTTTTCTACGACTGCTATACAGAAATTTGCTTCTGGAAAATTATTTTGAAAATTGCTGGAACAATACTTTGCATGATTCGATTAGGCTCTTTTGAGCCTTGCTGGCAGCTATCCACTATTGAGGTAATGAAATCTATAATATATTCTTATCGTCATTTACCACATACGGCAATTCCTGTCCTTCAATTTGTATCATTCTATATTCAATTAACGAATGGCTCCCAGCTGAAATCCATGTTAATGTAGCCGACCTATCCTAACACCAAACAAAAGAGCCAGTCGTACAACTTACATTACCTCCTTTCATGTACATCCTTACACATGTTTACACAAATGCCCTCCAAAAAACGCAACTTATGTATATCTCACCGTGAAAAAAAAAGCCAACCAAAAGCAGCCAACTCTGTCAGAACAGCCTTAATACGTCATGCGTGTCGTAGTTTCTTTTTCATTCCGACTTTCATCAGCTCAATTGCAAATAATATGGGAAAGGAAAGCAACAAAACCGCCCAAAAGGCAAGAAAGAAACGAACGAAGAAGGAACGACTCCAATGACGTATCCTGTTTATACCATAAACACACTCACACCGAACCACGGTATCGGCCGGCAAATAAAACTGAAAGCGAACACTCCATTACCGCCAGTGGTATGTAGGAAGAACAAAACCCGAATTTCATCTCACGACGAAACCCACACAACCACACCACCATGCAGATACTAGCAGATACAAAAAACAACCAAAAACATACACATCCACACCAAACCGACCCTCCAAAACCATGACCAAGGCCAAACAATTTTCGGCTGAAGCAGGTCCCGCCTGTCATCCATCCACCGAATCACCGGACGAGTGCCGGGTATGCAGAGCGAACATTGAACCGAGCAACGAACCACGACCAGACTATGGAATGACAGTGCACCACCACCAGCGCCCGACCAGTTAGTTCCACATGGGACGGAGCGTACATGGTGTAGTATGTGAATCGCCAATTGCCGCTATGCCTGAGCGTGCCACTGACTCGACGTGTGTGTGTGGTGGCCGAATAAGTGCGTGTATTCACTTGTGACCAGAAGGCGCGTTTTGCATGTACACTTCATCATTTCGCCGGCAATTTTCGGAGCATTACACATTTTGGTCAGGCGACGGTTCCGGGGGACAGAACCTCCATTGTTGCTTTGATGATTACTTAGAGGGACCGGACCAGTCGTTCAACCGACCGCTGCACCATTGGTCGATCGGGAGGGTCTAGGGAAAAATGCGAATACATTCAAGAACTGTTCGACAATGAGCAATCACGGTATTTTTAGGGAGCTCTCTGGCATGCAGGCTGACGTTTCTTGTATGCCTCTTCTGGTTTTGTTTGGAGTTTTTTTTTTTTTTCGTTTTCCTTCTGCCTTTTTTCGAGAGAGCTTGATTGCTTTTTTTATTTAATAAGTCGTTCGTTTGAATCTTCCATCAAGTGAAGAATATGAGACTTAAGGCTTCTCGATGCTTCTGTTGTGCAAAGGAAACGAAATGGATTGCGATAAAATACTCGCACATTAAACACAAAAAAAACTAAAAAAAATAAATAAATGAACGTATTTTCGGTTTCAAGGCCTGCGCGCTGTTTACTTTTCGATACGTTCATCTCGGGGTTGAAGGCTTGATATCCCCGAGTTTGTTTACCCTTTACACGGTTCTGGTGATTCTCTCGCTTGCGAGGCGTTTTGGTCGAAAACGACAGATTTATAGAGTGCGTGCTATAGACTACAATCTCCCTGAAAGTGAAATGCCATCGAGGAAAAGTTCGTCAAAATATTGATTTAGCGCGACGAGGGAATGTTATCAATTCGAGGCGCGACTTTTGTGACGCATGGCATTCGGTTGGGCTCTGATAAGGAAGACGCGTTTACTCACGATGCGTTTTGAGTGCGTTGTCTGAAACCTTCCACCTGAGGCGGGGTTGATAACTTTTTTACGAAGTATTTGCACATGAATCGGTTGTGGTAATTGTTTGACAATTCACAGAATGGCTGCCCGATAAGATACGAGTGATGACTGAATCTTTATTTGGTTTGTTGTCGTACGATGAAGTGGCTAAAGTTCGACAAACTCGTAAGTTGCTTTGTTATCTGGTAAGTGGGCTGAGGCAGTACTATCGCGCGATGTTGCGTGAACTGCGAAATGGAATTGGTGATTTTATTTACGAGTTTCATTGTCTTCGGGGAAGAGCGGACAAGCGACCCATTTTGAGGACAGAACGAAGAGCATTCAGGGAAATGAACATGATTGAAAAACATAAAGCATCAATGTATGGAATTAAATCCATTTGGCCATTTAGCCAGATTCATAACATATCTATTCTATGGTCCATGGATACCATCCGTTCATTGAACCTAATTTTTTGTCTTGATGCATACACTTTATATGCCGACTTGAATTTGCCAAACAAATATAGAAGAAAGACCGCTAAAGACCACAGATATAGAAGAAAACACCGTTAATAACACTTCAGTAACTTAACTGTTTCAAATTTGATTACCGGTATCAGAAGCTACACTAACCAGTGAGCCACGGTGCCCTTTTGCACTTTGAATATGAAAATAGTGGAAGTACCGGGTCATATCTGGATAGTTTTGCGTTTTTAGTGATTTTATAATTTATGTCCCAGACGGCTTGTTTCACATTTACACTCTTTACCTATACCAGATGTGATTGTAATCGAGCCCAAAGCGATCTGGCAATCAGAGAAAATGCCGACGCTAGTAAAGATGTAAAAAATGCTTCAGAGCGTTTGATAATGTAAAGGCTCTATTTGCCCACAAATCCGAACGTTTTCTGCGGCTCGCTTTATTTTGCGTTCTTCTTTTTCGTTCTTGGCTCTTCTGATTGCTTTATTGTGATGATTCAGATTTGGATGCTATGTCATAACCAATATACCCATGTTTCATCACCAGTAATGACCTTTTATGACAATTGTCATTCATCTCACATCTGAGCTATGCTCATACGACGGTTTTTTCGTCAAAATTAACCAGTTTTAGAACAAACTTCGCCAACACATGTTTCTGAATTATCAAAAAAAAAGTTCATGACAACCAACCGGTGTGTCAAGCCCTTCAACAACTTCTCTATGTCGATTCGATATGAGAACTCATATTTTTCAGCATTTTTATCCGTTGTGACTTGCGGGGCGTTATTAACGACTTCTCGGCTTTCTGTAAGGAGCTTTTACGACTTAAAAACTTTTTTCTTGATTCCAAAACGTCTCTTAATATTAGTGACTGAGTTGTACCGTGTTACGAACAACGTTGAACGATATATGGCTTTGACATCAAGAGACCAAGGAGGAAGCAAGCTACAGTGGGCTAGGCAAGGAAACAGTAGCTATACTTTGGCGACTCAAAACATTATTCAACTGCTGTCATGGTTAAAAATATATACTGATTACAAACATAAGGTTACTTTCAGTCCTAAGAAAAATTGGAATTACTTACCGCCCAGCGTTAAATACCAAGTGCTCATAACCTATGCTGATTCAAATACACCGTCAGTAACAGAACTTCATAAAGTCAAATAATATATAACAAATAATTTTAACATTGATTTTAGCTATTGCACAGTATCTTATTACAGATATCTAAAATGTTAAATATCTTACTTCTTCAAAAAAAATTGACTTATTTACATTGTGTATAAACTTTATGAACAGTGAAAGAAAGTTTTGAAGTTTAAAAGAAAATAGGACAAACAAAATATATTCAAAACAAAAAAAAAATATATATAGACGTGTTAAATATATGTACATACATATGTATATATACAAACATACATATGTATATATCAATTCAACAACATTTAATAAGTAAATATTTAAATTACAGTAAATATTAAACTCACAGAAAAGAAATCAATATTACATAAAAAATAAATATACATATATATATACTATATAAATAGATAAATAAAATATAAATAAATACAATTGATCAAAAATGTATGTAATGTAAATGCAATTGTACTTTTTTGCTATTTTAATGCAAACTTAAACATTTTTTTTCCAAAAATTATTTTATTTCACCGAAGCAATAACCAGGAAAAAATAGATCTATTATAATTCACTTTATTTGTTACAAAAAAACATTGGCAACACTTAAATATAAAAATATACTGCAATTGGTGATGTTAAACGTTGAAATACCGGAGGCTTGTAGAGACTAGAAGTTAGCTGACGGCAATTTGTTAATTTGTTAGCAAGGTTTTACATTGCAAAAATAAATTTAAAACAAATAATTCGTCAAATAAATAAACCTAGGCATTTGATCTTAAAAAAAAATTGTAATAATGTGCCAAGGTTTTACGTACAGTGCAATCGAAAAATAATTTAAAATAAGCTTATTCACAGTTAAAAATGTCAAGAAATGAAAGTACAGGAACAACAGAAAACAAAAAAAAGGACAGGCAAATTTTTCCGGAAGGTAGAAGGGTGATATTTTGAGGAAAGTGAGAAAACCCCACGAAGAAGTACTCCAAGCCTTGCAGGAGATGTCTCAAAAAAACAAAAAAAGTCTTACATAAATGTGGAAACTCTTCGTAATGTCTTGTATGAAGCAAAATACTACGGAAGAGCTGCTCGGAAAAAAAAAAAACCTTTCATGTCAAAAACTTATGTTATTAAACTTATTAACTCACTTTCGTTAAAGGTCATACGACTGAAGTTATATACATTGACATTTTGCGCCATAATTTAAAAAAAAAACAGTGCTGAGGATCTTGATCTTGGGAATTCGTTTATTTATCAACAAGAAAACGACCCCAAGCATACCGCTCTGAAAAGCCGGAAATGGCTACTTTATAATGCCTCGAGGCAACTGAAAACTCATCCCCATTCTCCTGATATCAACCTTATAGACCATTTATGGACTCAGTTGGGATCAGCAGCAGCCACACATAAAATTCCATCCAAAACGGAGTTGAAAGAAATCGTTTTTGAAGAATGGAACAAAATATCTAGGGAAAGAACGAAAACGTTGGTTAATTCGATGCCCAGAAGATGATCGATTTCAAGCTATAATCGATGCTAAAGGATTGCATACCAAATGCTTTTCTTTCTTTCACCTTAGAGTTGTGCATTTTTATTAGATTTTATTTGCCAATACTTTTTTGAGTTAGAATTTATAGTAATTCTTTATTTTATGGACAAGATTGCAAACAAAGCAAATTCTAATATGACAATTTTTTAACTTTCCAGTGGGAAGTTTTTGTAATGGGGCCGATTTTGTGAATCCCAAATTTTGACATATCTCCACGTTTCAAGGTCACAAGAATCCAAATCCAATGTTTTTATAGAGATGGCTGTGTGTATGTATGTACGTATGTGTGTATGTGTGTTCGTAATAATTTTTCGTCTCGATTATCTTGAGAACCAAAGGTGATATTACCATGGGACTAGATACATTCGACGCGTAATTACATAACATAGAACTGAAAGAATTTTCAGCGAAAGCCGTTTTTTTTTTAAACGGGAAAAACAAGAAAAAAGGCAAACAAGCTGAATTTTAAAATGAATGAAGTGCACAATTTATTCATGCAGATTTAAGATACCTTCATATTCCCATTGTTATGATTGAGTATTTTAGCAAAAATGCAATCAGAGTTGTGAAAAATGCCATTAAAGAAAGTTATAAAAAAAACAACACTTTTTTTCTACAACAACTCTAAACTTATATCTGGTTTGGAAGTATAGCATCGGTAAGTCTATAGCAATTAATAATATAATATTGCTATTAATAATTAAATATTATTAATAACAATTGAATAAGGTTAATAACAATTGAATATTGTTAATAACAATTGAATATGTTTAATAACAATTAATTATGGTTAATAAAAATTGAATATTGCTCATGACAATTAAATATGGTTAATAACATTTGAACATTGTTTTCCGTGCAGGGACGGGTTAAGAATATCTCTGCAGCGATACCTCTCGCTTGTCGTAAAAGGCGACTAAAACAAAAGTAAACAAAAATCACATCTAGGCAATTTAGAAATCACCAAGGTAAGCCTAGGGACACATATACCACCATTAAACTGCCCCACAAGTGTACATGCAAATCAGTGGGTTGACACAACTGGAGATCACCGGTGTTATAAGAGTAAGATCAAACAAAAAAATCTGGAGCATGCCCGTGAATAAAAAAAAAAAGGCCGAAAAACAATTGGTGCAAACAAATGCAAAAACACCAGCATTTGATTGGCCTCAGTGATGAAGTAATCCCAAACCGGGAAGCCTGCCGCTACTTTCTGAGGTCAAACCGGCGGACCTCACAAGCGGACCAGTAGGAATGCAGTTAAGTGGGAAGGTTATGGTCCTACACTTCTGACCATAACAACGCCGGAAAAAGGAAAAGAAGAAGAAGAACATTTGAACATTGTTGATAACAATTGAATATTGTTGATAGCAATTGAATATTGTTGATAACAATTGAATATTGTTAATAACAATTGAATTTTGTAAATAACAATCGGATATTGTGAATAATAATTAAATACAGTTGAAAAAAAATTAATATTGTTTGTAACAGTTGGATATTGTTGATAACGTTTAGAGAATAGTGTCGATAAATTTTTGCTTATAATAAAACAAAGTTTTAATAGTTCAAATAAAGTGTCTGTAATGATATCATAGGATACAAAAAATTGAACAATCTTTTTGCAAGTAAAGGTTGATTTATTATTATGTAATTCATACAAAAAAATGTGTTAAAAAGAACAGTCGGAAACTACTATTATGATGCACGATTAATAATTGAGAAATAAACGATGACTGAAGGCCCGCTTGTAAGTAGATGTTGTTAACACTAAAATAGCTTTTGGTAAAGCTATGGTTTTTTTTGTTTTATAGTCATAAATGAATTAGACTTAAAATTGATTGTTATTTCATATTCTGATACGTCTTACGTTATGTTGAGTTTTTGAAATATGTCGTGGTCCTATTCAATTGTTGCTGCTGTGGATAGCATGACTGATGTCATGAGATCCTCATTAATTGTATCCATTTTGTTTTTTTTTTCACCAAGCCACTACGAACATGTTTTTTGGAGATGGAGTAATGGGCAACACAACACTAAGATTTGATAGCAAATTGTCCCATGCATTTGCACGTGGTCAACACAGATCTTTATGCCTTGAGTTTAGATCATACCCAATATAATAGTCATTCTCTTTATATTTGTCACAGTACCACAAAAAAAAGGCATACAAGACTATTATTCATTTTTTGATTTGATAACATCACTTCAAGTTCTAAATTTACTCCCAATTGTCTTCTATAATTGATAAGAGCGAGTAAGAATAAGATCTTCTCATAAAGATTATGACTCTACCACCAGTTCCAACTATTAAGTCGATGGCATTTAAAGTTTGGAGTGGATAAACGATACTTTTGATTTAACAAAGCTTAAGTTACTAAAGCTAAATGAACGCTTTTTTGTCTTTACTTAAATAGAGTATAAATTCAACGCTTTTGTTTCTGATCCATGTTATGGGGATATCCACGTTGTACAATTTAAGTTACTATCTACCATATTACTCGCATTACTTATCGTTAGAAATTTAGAAATTCAAAAATTTTGTAGTAAAACAATATTTGCGCCACAATCAATATCGACTGTGGACCATTTCGGACCATTGCTGTACTGATGAAATGCTCATACGTGGGTTACAATCAAGTAATTTGAGCGTCAATACTGACTTACTCGTACTAAAACCAAAGGTGCGTATGTGGCGGAGGGAAGGTGGAAAGAAGACGTTCGAAAGATCATTGTCAATATATTTTATACCCATTCTGGTGTCGGTATTATAAACAGAAATATATAATTATTCGATTATCATAATCAAGTACAGAGACGTACACACGTTTTTCATATTTTTAGGTTAGCCTCTAGAAGAATTTATCTACAGTAAGGTGCGTCCCAAAATGATAGAGCTATCGAAAAACTTGGAAGTACAGAACGAACTTGCGGACAATAATATAATTGGAATATCTCTGTCGGAAGAAGCCGCTACGTGAATTGGAGCATTATCCTATTAAAATTTCATGAAATTTTGATCCAGTTCTTCGACAAAGTGTTTCTTTCAACATGTCTCGATTCATGAAGGATTATGTTTACGAAGTGGAAATAGTATCTTTGGAACAAGTGAAAGAACGGATTGAAGTCGCTAGAGTCAAATTGCAGGAAAATTTGTCAAGCATAGACTTATGTGCAGCCATTAGAAGGAGATATAATCTTTGTCTTCTAAAAAATGGGGATCATACTGAAAATGTATTATAATAAGACTCCGAACTTTTTAAAAATAATAAAAAAGAGGTCAATGTTTCATACATTAATTTGCCTACAAGTCCAGCCGCGTAAAAACAAAAAAAAAGGTTTTTCTTAGAAAAAAATGGTTCGGGTTTTTTTTTAATTTCCCAAAAACTACAATACATTTTTTGCATCCGGTTTTCTGTTTTTAACTAAAAAATAATAAGAGAATTGAAGTTTTGAAAGAATTAGTACTTAATTACATACAATTTTGAAGAAAAATAGTTTGAAATTTTTTTTTTCATTTTTTTTTTCAAAATTTTGAGTTTGAAAATTAATTTCTCAAAAACTATTCCTTAAAACAGCTTCGTTTAAAAACAAAATGAAAGAAGAGGTTTCTGGCCTTACAAAAAAGTATATCACGGCATTGTGGACGTAACTGTTGATTGTTAATAATTTTTTTTCCAAATTAAGTCAATTTTTTAGAAAATTGCCCCTCCCGGCTAAACGGGGGGGATTAGACCCCCTCCCCCTCCCGTACGATTTTTTTCTTGTCCTGACCAGACCTACATGCTCTAGCTTTTTGGCACACTGCTCGGGGGACACCCTGTATAATAAAATTTTACCGTTAGAGAAAGGAAACAGCTGCACTAGGAGAGTGGATCTATATAGGACACTAAATTTGTATGTGTTTGCCCAATTGACTGCAAATAACAGTTGGTACTTCGAAATAGTCAGAATTTTACGTGAATTTTATATTTTTGAGTATGCTTCGAAGAACTGAGTAACTTTTTCCTCGATAACATGTGTCGCATTATTTACACAGAACATTTGGAGGATGGCATTATTGTTTTGAGACGCTTATATTGTTAAAAAAAAAAATTCAGATGCATTTATATCCTCCTTCAAAGCGTTAATAGAGACTGGTTTCTTCTATAGAATTTATTTCACGAGAACCTCCATTTAAGAGAATGGCCACAAAATTTGCATTGTTTAGAAGCTGAAATATGTAGATTTTAGAAGCGGAAATAGACTTGGGTGGTGATTATATAAAGATAAACTAATTCAAAATGTACAATACATTAAAAATATTTAAGATTATTCATATATTATATATTTAGATATTTCAATGTTTCTTTTATATTTCGCTCTGATTTTTGTAAAACGATTGGTCCTTGACCTCAATATATATTTTAATTTCAGTAGCTTTTCTTTGTTGGAACAGGATCCATTTTCCCCATGGTCTGCGAAGGTGGTAGTCACTGGAAGCCAGATCATGAGACAACGGTGGACAGGGAGGCAAGTACAATTTGTAGCGATCGAATGGAGGTCGTTTTTTTCGTAATTTTCTTTTTTTAAACGCATCAGTAATGCCAGAATTTCATCGATATACGGAGACATATACGGAGGCCAAAATCATTATAACTAATATTTGCGTTGTTGTTCATTGCACGGTTTTCCTTTCCTTTAACTCTGGAGTATAATGATGAATTAATTTTTTATCCATTGTCATATGAAAAAGTTCTTGATTTTTTTTGCGTTAAAACAGCTCCAAACAGCGCTCTGAGTCGATGAAAGAGGGAATATCAATTTATATTTTGACTACCTATTATATTTTGTTGACTTTATTTTATGTTTTTTTTAGAAAAACTGCAGATTTTGGGCGACTAGAACGTTCATCATCGATGTTTATAAGAGAGCATTTAAAACCATCAAACTACTAAATCATTTGTCTAGATGAGGTCGGATCTGAATAAGACTTGTTAAGCAATTGAAAGGCATTTTTTCCCATTTTTTCATATAATTTTTTTCTTAAAAAATGCTTATGATGGTGCTGCCGTATAGTTTCGATTTAACGATTTCGCACTTTACTTAATGTAGGTTTTAAATGTTTAGAGCATACCCGGAAGAGAAAAAGAACCCGAATTATAATTTCGACCATTTGTCTGATGCAGGATTTGAGCTCCATGTTATCGACGAGAGGAGCCATCATTTAACTTTTGGTTCACAGTGCTCTTCATTTATCATTTTAATTCATATTCAACTGCACTGCTGTTTTAAG
Source organism: Merodon equestris (assembly GCA_958301585.1). Lineage (NCBI taxonomy): Eukaryota > Metazoa > Arthropoda > Insecta > Diptera > Syrphidae > Merodon > Merodon equestris. The sequence goes on from OY284413.1 coordinate 136,805,552, forward strand.
TCCTAAGGCCCAGAATACCTCCACTGGGAGAAATCGCTTATTAGGACACGTTATACTTCCTTGTTGACTTAATTTAACAAGTCCCAAGTAACTTCAATTTGCCGCTGTTTGCCTTGGATTTGTTCAGTTCTTAAATAAATTCTAGCACATTTTTTATAGTCAAAACATATGTCGCTGGGTTTGTGAATTGGCTCTGATGTCGCTAATTTTATTCATTATATTCGTGGAAACGGTGAAACTACACAAGTTTTATGTATAGTGGGTTGACCAAAACCAGTACATATTTACATATTAAAACCAACAGTATGACTGTAAGCTTAAGTTGTTCAGGTACTTTCTACACACATTTATAAACAACATATATGTAGGTAGAAAAGAAGGTACGACTTGGATTAATACAATCCTGGCAATTATGTCCTGCACTTCGGATCTAATTATTACAGACGCGCCACTAGTTTAGCTTGGTTTTTCAAAAATTTCGTTTTTTAGAATTTCGTGACGAAGTTGATCTTACGACCCCTGCATATTTAAGGGCTACTTACAAAAAATCATAGGCAGAAATCAAAGTTAACTAGATATCGTGACTCCTTTTGTTTCAAAGGTAAGTAAGAAAATGGACGGAAGTCTTAACCAGTAAAGAGAGTCATATTAAATAAATTGTTAATCTATTATTAACCCTAGCACGAAGCTTAAACCAAGCTTAGAAGCTCCACCGAAGCCTTAATAACTAACGAGCTGACAAATATGGCTGGTGACAATGGAGAATTTTCATTAACACTACGGTTTAAGTGTTAACTAATTTGATATTCAAGAACGAGATGTCAAAGTTTTGCAGACTCAATGTCACGTCGTTAAGGCTTAAGGCTTTCACCACAGTTATGATGCTGTGAAGGTAAATTAAGACATCATAATTCCTAGAACTAATAAAATGATCGTATGTGCATCTTTTTTTTTAAACAACAAATCCAAAGATTTTTTTATTATTGTTATGAGCAAATTATTGTATTATTTTTATAGTGGAATATTTAATAAAAAATATAAGCAACGCTTGAAAAAACTAATTGTAAAAGTTAAGATTGAAAAAAAAACGCATATACAGTGTTAGGCAAAACATTTCGGATGTTTTTGTTTTTAATTTTCTTTGATGAATTTTAAAAAACAGAAAGGCACTAGGTTAAATTGGTGAATAATTTAAGAATACTTATTGCAGGAGCTTACTTATAAAAAAAAAACTAAAAATGTCTTGCGGTTATAACTTTCAATGCTTTATCAAAAAATTAAATTAAACTCGATACCATGCCTGTGCAAAACATAGCGGATTTTCAATGTAATCTTATGTTTTGATGTTAAATTTGCTGATAATGGCTTTAGCTGTCATTTGAGTATTAAAGTATAGACAAAGCAAAAGTAAAGAATTTATTTAAAATATACTTATAATCAAATAGCCCAACAATAAAACATGGAGGAGGTTCCATTATGCTATGGAGTTGTTTTTCTGGCCAGGGTTGTGATCCCCTACATGAGATTAGTGACATTATGGATCGTTTTCAGTATAGAGATATACTCAAATCCATAATGCTTCCATACCAAAGAGGAGATGCCACTGCGTTGGGTGTTTCAGCAAGATAATGATCCAAAACACTCCTCAAAATTGGTTAAAAAGTGGTTTGCATCGAAAAATATTGTTGTGCTAGAATGACCTTACCAATCGCCAGATCTAAACCCAATTGAAAACTTATGAGCCATTTTGAGAAAGCGGGTAGGTGCATACACATCTAAAAATTCACTATTAATTTCTTTTAATAGGATAGGGAAGTTATTGAAAATTTAATTTCATCTATGCCTAAGGGATGTGAAGCAGTTATAAAAAAACACGATTATTGGACGAAGTATTAAGTAAAATGAAAAATCCGGTATGTTTTGCACAGAAAATATCAAGCCGGAAAGTTGATGGGCTTGATCAAATATAAAACATTTACATAAAAAATCTTCCTAAGTCGGGAATTAAATTCCTAACTTAATTCCGTCCAATTTCTTGCTAGTATTTGGAGAGAAGCCAAAATTATACCAATTATAAAGACTAGTAAGCCCGTTGTAAATTCCGTAAGTTGCAAATCAATAACCTGTTTAGCAATTTGGCCAAAACTGATCAGAGAATTTCAGAGGTAAAATTATTGAAATTCATATCGGACTAATATTTATCGCAACAAATAGTGTTTTAGGCATTGTTGTAGTGCTACTTACCAAGTGGCTTTAATATAAAATATTGTTAAGACAAATCGCGTAGCTAGATCAGGCAACCCTAGATGCCCCTAAAAATATCGTAAAACGATATGCAAAAATATTGCTAGTATTAAGTTGCCGTTCCTATGAGATCTCCTCGTATTTACTGAGAGCGAATTCCATAGCCTTACGGCGTAAATGAAAAAATGTGTTTTTGTCACCTTGTAATTAATATCAGATAAAATCAATGTTCCACTTCTCTCAGATGTAGCGAAACGTATTCTCTGGTAAAGATATGATGGAGCTTTGTTCTGTTTAATTCTGAAAAGGAGGTTTAGTATTCTAAACTTAAGAACGTTTTGATAGTCGATGCCAAGAAGGGTTTCAACAAATGACGAGATGTAATCCCCCCGCCGTAATCTGTATACGAAGCCTACTGTGAGAAATCCTTACATAGTCGATGCTGCTGCCTTTGGCATGGATTAGTGGGAAGGAACTCAAGTCTTCGATAGTATGACATATGACAATGGTTTGGCTCTTGGTAGAGTTGATTATATGTGTGTGTTTTTAACCTGTGTGTTTGTATTCTTAAAAATTTTATACGAAGTAAGGGTCTAATTATCCACCTATCTTTAAAAAAAATATTTAGTTAATACTTTCCGCTATTATTTGAAAGGTGTAGATACTTTTAAATCGAGAGAATAAACGCAGATACATATATTAAAGATTTGATAAATATCAGCAATTTCTAAAATTGTAGATTTATATCAACCAAACGATGTAAAAACGTATTTATTTATTATACTTACCATAAACGATTCATGTCTATGACCAGCAGTAAGCGAATAAAACATTTAGTTCCCTGCTTGTGCAAAAACATGATAATAAGCTCTATTAGGAGGCCTGCGATAACCCAATTAACGACAGCGTCCCCAAGAATAACTTCACCTTGAGCGGTCTTTGCCCCCATTCAACAGCTCAATTGCCTGCGATAAAGCAACGTTTACTTCACAAATATTTTGGTAATCACCCAACATTCCTCTTCGTCGCCCTCCCATTGAAACAACCGCCACCAACACCAGCGCACACAACCAAGCACTGCCGTCTCGGCAAGACGTCAACGCAATCACTAGTGGGCTAGGTCAGGTACACGTATGTGTGTGTCATTCATACCCGTTCCTCTCAATATCTTCTTCTGCTACGCAATTCATCCGCACGCATACATCGATGTAAAACGCCGAATGTTTTGTTTTCTTCCTCTTTCCTCTTTTTGTACTTTTCGAACAAAAAGTCAGAATAAAAACGCAAAAGAGAGAAAAAAGAAAAGCAAATTCCCCATTTTCGTTTGTCTTGTATGCTTTTTTCGGTCTGGGAAACCAGCCATCTCCCTGCCGTCGCCATCCCTCGCACTCTCATGCTCCCAAATGACTACCCTTGTGAGCTGATTAAATGGAAAGCAGACGACGACATGAGTACGTTATAGCAAACCATAAACAGGCGTGATACGACACACTCATACAACAGTGCTTGTGGAACACAAAGATGGAGCTTTCGGGAGGGCATTGCCCTTAGTCAAACTCTCATTTGTGTTTTTTTTTTTCCTTTTTTTTGGCGGACGAAATTGTGGACAGACAGGACGTCAAGTGAAGAAAAGGGCGACCCGCGGAGCTGTGCTGATTGCGAATCTAAGGGTTGCATTGAAAGGGAACCGGATTCATTTCGGCTATGTTGATGACGGAGGTGGAAAGAATGAGATTCGCCCAAGAGTGTCTGGAGCTGGTGGTGGATTTTCGGTCGGGATGGAAGACTTCCCAGGAATTGATATGAATTTCGATGGGGGTTAATTCCTTGCTTTGCATTTGACTGGTAACTGAAAGTAACGACTGAATGGTTGCGGCATTCTTTTTTTTCTTTTTTTGGGATGATCTTTTCAGTGTTGCCATGTTTATGGTAAATTTATTTTTTGATTATGGCTTTTTTTCCCCCATTTCTGAATCGGGTCCATGAAGCTATTTCGTCCCTAATCTGGACATTTGTGAATAGAGAATGCAAATGCAAGGAAGCGAACAGAAAGGGATGGTTTCGAAGTATAAGGCTATTACTCAGGTAACATCGCATCGTAGATTTAAAATTGAATCCGATTATTAAAAAGAATTATTAGCCTGGTTGACTTTCATAGTAAATGTATTTTCCCGCATTTGAACAGTTTAATTCAGTTCTAGAAGTGAAATTGATAGGGTAGGATAGCCATTGGTGACATGACTCTTGAAAGACATTTTGACGGACATCCAGCACCAGCCATCGACAAAAAAGAACTGTGAGCTGTAGTCCAGTCTGAACCTCGTCAATCTATAAGAAATATTGCAGAGAATTAGGATGAGTCCTATTCAACTGTTTCTCGTCACTTACAGAGTCCAGAAACTCGGCAAATAGGTTCCTCAAGGGTTGACTGAGTAGAACATAAAGAATTGGCTTAATGGTTTCACCTCCCTGCTTTCTGGGCACAGAAAATATCCGTTTCCGCATAGTGACATATAGTGAAAAGTAGATTCCATGACAATGTCAACGTCCACTATTTTATCTTGAAAAGTGATGAAAATATAAATGCTGGAATCAGTAAACACAGGAATCAGCTGGATATGATGCGTCGGAAACTAATCGTTGGGCGCCTAAAATGGTCAAGGGAAAAGAAATCATACTGCTTCATGACAACGCTCGACTGCATGTAATGCGGTGCAAAAATCAAGCACGATATAGAATGAGATTCTCCCTAATGAACCGTACTCACTTGCCCTGACGCAAACCGATTATCACCTTTTTAAACATTTGGATTACTTTTTAGTTGAAAAACGATTCAACAAAAAAGATGCGGCCTAAAACGCTTACAAAAAGTTCTGGTGCAGTAACTTCTTAAGCAGCCTCATATAAGGTATAGTACATTTATGACCATTCAGATTTGTATCTTTCTAGCTCTTCAACTGAACGCTAGCACATACTAATCTTATGATAAAGGAGCTCATTATTAGTATGCCTCCATACATATATTGTTAAGGGTTTCTCAGGTTTTGACTTCGATTTTGTGCTTTTGGTTATTAATCAGTCATATATCCCTAATTAAATACATATGTATATTGAAATCGCAATGCGAATTTCAGCCATAAGACTTGGACCCTGATAACGATAGCCATATTCGTATTTGAGATTTGGCTTGGATTAGTTTGATTTAAGGCGCGACAAATAAATTCAATCAGGAAGGAATTCGAGTGGGTTTCATATGGAATGTGCCACTTTCTGCGGGTTATTTCCATTACACGTTGCAATATGAAAAACAAAACGAATAAGTTGGAACTGATGGTATGTTGGCTTCGTCACTGGCACACTTCTGCCTAGTACACTTCTGCCTGGTACACTTCTGCCTGTGTACCAAAAAAAAAAAAAATTATTGTGATGAGTATAGCAAATTAGTGACATTTCTTATGGCAAACAAATAGTTTCGATTGACTATTTCATCACCGACAAATTAACATTAATATGACGTAGTTTTATCACAAGGAAGGATTACTGGACCTTTGAGGCTTATACTCCTAGAAATCATTCTAGATGAAGAAATATTTGAACGAATTTTGTTTTTATAACAGCAACGAATTTTCTGCAGAGCAAGGACTAGCTTACGACTTTCTTACGCGTCATAAGCACCTCTCATTAAAAATTATTTTTAACGAAAATCATGGAAAAGTTTTTCGACGGCCCCTCAAGTGCTGACGTGGAATTAGTTGAATTGGATATTAAGCAATATGGAAGAGTCCTGGGCAAGAAAGCTCTGCAGCTTCTTAAGTAATTATATTCACTGACTGTTAATATTCTCCAATATTTTAGCCGTTATTGTGATGCAGAATGGTTTTAACCGCCTAAAGAGTAATTCTCTGTGCAAGAAATTTGAAGTCAAAAAATGTATTTTTACATCTGAAAGATGTTAGTGCACCAATATGCGGCTATAGCAGGTACTATAAATTAAGAGTGGATTAAAACACTCTGGTAAGCAATTACTCAGTGGTATCTGAAATCACTGATAGAAGTGATGCCCTGGTAATTTTGCTAACAGGGTCATCAGCCAGCCTAAAAGACGAACACAATGAGACCACATGTTAGTATTATACAGGGTGTCCCACGAGCAGTGTGCCAAAAAGCTAGAGCGTGTAGGTCTGGTCAAGACAAGAAAAAAATCGTATGGGAGGGGGGGGTCTATTCCCCCCGTTTAGCCGGTAGGGGCAATTTTCTAAAAAACTGACTTAATTTGGAAAAAAAAATATTAAAAATCAACAGTTACATCCACGATACCGTGGTATATTTTTTTGTAAAGCCAGAAACCTCTTCCTTCATCCTGTTTTTAAGCAAAGCTGCTTTAAGGAATAGTTTTTGAGAAATTAATTTTCAAACTCAAAATTTTGCAAAAAAAAAAAAAAAAAAATTTCGAACTATTTTTTTTCGAAATTGTATGTAATTAAGTACTATTTTTTTTTCAAAAATTCAATACTCTTATTAGTTTTTAGTTAAAAACAGAAAACCGGATGCAAAAATGTCTTGTAGTTTTTGAGAAATTTAAAAAAAACCCGAACCATTTTTTTCTAAGAAGAACCTTTTTTTTGGTTTTGACGCGGCTGGACTTGTAGACAAATTAATGTATGAAACATTGACCTCTTTTTTATTATTTTTAAAAACTTCGGAGTTTTATTTTCAATATGATCCCCTTTTTTTAGAAGGCAAAGATTATATCTCCTTCTTCTCCTAATGGCTGCACATATCTATGCTTGACAAATTTTCCTGCAATTTGACTCCAGCGACTTCAATCCGTTCTTTCAGTTGTTCCAAAGATACTATTTCCACTTCGTAAACATAATTCTTCATGAATCCCCACACATAAAAATCTAGAGGAGTTAAATCTGGTGATCTAGGTGGCCATTCCGTGGGGCCCCTTCTTCCGAACCAACGGTCACTAAAATGATCATCCAGCCAGTTTCTAACCCGTAAGCTGTAGTGTGCTGGTGCTCCGTTTTGCTGGTAGATTAAATTATCTGCTATGGCCAAAGGAACATTGGCCATCAAATCGGGCAAAAGGTCTCGTAGGAATTGCAAGTATGATTCTCCATTAATAACGGCATTCAAAAACCGGGGCCCGATTACAGTTTGTCCAACAATACCAAGCCAAACATTACAGCTAAAGCGGTGTTGTGATTTATTTTGTTTCTTGTTGTGTGGATTGGTGCTATTCCAATGATGCAAATTGTGGAAGTTAGTAACCTCATCTCTCGTAAACTGTGCTTCATCCGTACAGAATATCCTTGCAAAATAGTTTCGTTCAGTTTCATCTCGAAGCAGTAATGATCGACAAAATTCTGCTCTCAAAAACTTGTCGTTTGAGGTGAGTCCCTGAACTGGCCTAAAATGGTACGGGTGTAAGTTTTCGGTATGAAGCACTCTCCATATTCTAGATTTGGGCACTCCAAGCATAATAGCCATCCTCCTTGTACTAAGGGAGGGATTGCGTCGGACCAAATCCAAAATTCGGGTAGAACCCATCGGCGGCGGGCGGACCCAGACGAAATTCGCAGGTCAGTTTTCAGGCGTTATCAATAAAAAAAAAGAATTAGTCTAGGGTTATTCCAATACTGTATCACTTTATTGTATCCTCATAAAACTCCGAATTTTTTAAAAATAATAAAACAAAGGTCAATGTTTCATACATTAATTTACTTACAAGTCCAGCCGCGTTAAAACAAAAAAAAAGGTTTTTCTTAGAAAGAAATGGTTCGGGTTTATTTTTAATTTCTCAAAAACTACAAGACATTTTTGCATCCGGTTTTCTGCTTTTAACTAAAAACTAATGAGAGCATTGAATTTTTGAAAAAAAATACTACTTAATTACATACAATTTTGAAAAAAAATAGTTTGAAATTATTTTTTTTCAATTTTTTTTTCAAAATTTTAAGTTTGAAAATTAATTTCTCAAAAACTACTCCTTAGAACAGCTTCATTTAAAATAAATATGAAAGAAGAGGTTTCTGGCTTTACAAAAAGGTATATCGTGGCATTGTGGACGTAACTGTTGATTTTTAATATTTTTTTTTCCAAATTAAGTCAATTTTTTAGAAAATTGCCCCTCCCGGCTAAACGGGGGGAAATAGACCCCCCCTCCCATACGATTTTTTTCTTGTCTTGACTAGACCTACACGCTCTAGCTTTTTGGCACACTGCTCGTGGGACACCCTGTATATTTGCAAGAAAGTGCATATTTATTACAAGTATCGTAAGGCACCAGATCTCTCCTACTTGGGCAGTTTATTCCTTGGTATATGTATACGTTGTTAAGAACAGAACGTCAGGTACGATCTAAAATAGTGCGGCTCTCATCACCTTTAAATCGGACCTGCTTACATCAGTTTAAGATGTGATGATTAAGTTTTCAGATCTCCATCTGCTGTCTTATGGAGCATAATATTCAGCTATAATAAATAAAAATTCAAACAAAACATAAATATTTGGATGAAAAACTGGCAACAATGCATTATTGCCCAATAATAAGAGTAATCTTCGTGTAGGTGCTGCAGCAGCCGGCGCCGCATTGGTGGGCCAAACGAAAACGAAATGAAAATTCTGCAATTCGTTTATTTTTGGCGTTGCTTTCGCTCTCGCCTGTTGTACACACATATGCCAACAAAGCCACCACAATCGCTACCGCCGGAAGGCACTACCCAAACATATACCAAGAGCTCGAACGTAAACAACAACTTATACTCTCAACTCGGATGCATGCATCGGTGCATCTGTGTACACAGTGTTGTTCTCCCTCGAATTTATTTCACATGACGTGGTGGTATGGCATTGACCCCCGAATTTATGAGTTCAGGGATTCTGGTTTGCCGGGCCGGACGCACTGTATCGAGAGAAAGAGACAGTAGGTTAGTCGTTTGTTTGTCTACGAGCGGTATGCATGCATCCATTCGGTTGTACGAGTAGAGTATCCCCAACATCCTTTCCCTTTCGCAAAATTTCACAGTATACCATTCATGCACACTCGTATGTAGGGATGTAGCATCAACTATAACGTCATCTGCCGTTTAGATACAATTTGGTTTGGCCTGCAGCCAGATATCCGTCGACCTTCACTTTGAAATGCCTGCCAAACGTAGCCATGGAGTTCGTTGGCAGCGGAAATTTTGTTTTCGCGCTTTATGTTTATTCGCTCGCTTTTGCTCTTTCTGTTGTTTTATTACTCGAACTTCTTGTTTTTGTTGTTCCATCGGTTTTGCTTTCGTTTTTAGCCAAAAATAAAAGAAAAAAAAATGCTAGGAATGAACTCGACAGCACAGCTGGCAAGCGAGCGTAGTATTTTTAGGCGGCACGCATTGTTCATGCACAGCGGATTAAATGTTGCGGTAGGCTCTGGCCGTAGGTTGGGGTATTAGAGATAGAGATACGTACGCGGATATGCACGAGTATTTTTAGAGAGATAGGAGTACGAGTCACGGCTTCCAAGTGCATAGATGTGTTTTATTTCTCTCTATTTTAGATACAAGTATGTTAGTACGAACGTTAGCGCATAGTGCCCGGTGTGCATACATAGGGAAAGCAGAATAGGGCACATGCAGGCGAGCCGTTAATTTAGTTCAGCTATTAATAGGTCAGGATGTTAGGCAAAACTAGGACAATTAGATATTCTGTGCGTATGGTAAAGCAACTGCACTCAGTTTAGTTAGTGGCGGCGCGTGGCCGGGAGGTGGGGTTGGTTTGTTTATGCTTTGGTTCATTAGATGGGGTGTAATGGAGGTGGTCGACATAAAGTAATAAGTTCGGGTTTCGAGTAGTTACGGTTGTAGATTGGATTGCGTGGAGTGTGTTCATAAAGTTCAGTATTTTGCTGTTTAGTGGGTTAGAAAAAGTAGGTTGGAGCTGTGTGAGGTCAGTAACTATGCCTCTGTGGGTACATTGAATTGCTAGACCATTTCTTTGCTTTTTCATTTCGCATTAATTTGCGGACGTGGACTAATATAAAAAATGATTTGATTGAAGAACAGGAGTTTTTCGAATTTAATTTCCCTGGAAACTACCACAAAGTTATGCCTTTTCGAGCCACTGTTATTGGTTTGACTTCTCGACGGGAAACATTTGCTAATTTTGCATTACAATTCCTGTCTTCAATCATACCTAAGTCTTATTATTAGACGCAATAAGTTGTACTCTTGTAAAGACTCTGTTTGTAAGCTATTGAGTTAACATCGACCATGGGTAAAATTTGGGTCTTATAGATAAAGTTCATCTCATCTTGGCAGAATCTATTATCGAAAGCAAAGCTTCAAGATCTAAACCAGTGTGAAAAGTTAGCAAAACGCAGTTGCCTCAAATTGAATAAATCTAAAAACTCTGTTGTAAATTGCTAAGATTTGATTATTCAAAACAAGCAATTATTGTATTAGAGGAAGCTGATTCAAAGTGTGAATGATGCTTTAAAAAGGGACAATTATCTTGGTTTTATCTTTGTAAGATCGTATTGATTACATTACCTACGGTGCTTTTTTCGGTCTGGCTTTTTTTAGGATAATTACTAGGTTTTTACGTCATAACAATATACCATACTCGTGTTTCGTCACCAGGGATAACGCTTTTCAGTAAATCTAGGTCACGTGATCAGCTTCTTAGCAATGCTCATGCGACGAGTCTCAAATTTATCAGTTTCGCAACAAACTTCACTGACACATGTTACATGCTCAAAATATCTGAAAAAATTCATGGCATGAGCCAGCCGATGTCCCAATATCCTCAACAACTTCTCTGATAGTGTCGACGATTTTACATAACAACTTTCTTCACTGACTTAACGTTTTCATCCGTTATTGATGTGCTGTCCAGGGCGGACATCGTCATTAGTATCTTCTCGGCCTTCTGTGAAGAGCGTATACCACTTATAATTTTTTTTGCTCGGATTAAACAAGGCCCTAGTCAAGCACGTTGGAGAACTTAATTTTATTTTTCACACAAAATTTATTAGAGATTCCTTGATCCACTTTTTTCAAAAATAAAAAGTCACTTGGAAATATTTCTTATCTTATCATATTAAAAACTCTTATTGTGTCTAAGCTAAAAAGGGGAACAAATTGTATTTTTTGACAGCTCAGGCTCTTCTCTTAACTAACAAACAATAAACAAACCCAATTGGGGTGCAGCAATGTCGGATCAGTCTTATGTTTGGTAGAATAACTTATGCAACTTATGAGAGATGGTCAAAAAGTGCTGACGAAGGCATAACACTCGCGGCATAAGATCACTTTAAAATTCATACTCTGTGTGTGCATTCCCAATATAACAAAATTCAAGAGTTACTGTGAACTAAAACCAACACAAATTCAGTAGAATCTCTCAAATCCTATCTAGGACAACCACCAACGGAGAGTAGTGAACGAACATCTTCGACACAAACCATCTGCACCCCGTCCAGGTTGTGTGACAAACACCATAAGAGCGTCTCTAAAAGTCTTGGGGATAATTTTTGGCAGTAACTCGTGCAATTATTTCCTTTTAAAGATGACTTATCATTTAGAGCAATTAAAAAAATAATGTTTAACATCTGGTTTCCGTGCTGATAAATTTGAAATTTAGTTCAAGTTTCTGTATCGCTCACAAGTCACAGTAGACTTATTACCCATGGCAGCCTAAAAAAATGAGGCCCGATGAAATCTCCGGCGTAAATGGTGAACCATACAATGATTTTGAGTGAATGTTATGGCTCTTCGCCAGTGCTACGTGGATTGTCAGTGTCCCAGAAGCGCACATTTTATTTACTTACTTATCCGTTCAGATGGCAATGGGCTTCGACGATCATGACGAAATTCGATCAAAAATAATCCACTTTGTCTTCGAAGTGCAGGAAAGCGTAAGCGTAGCTTCCACGTGATTGACTTACATGGAATAGCTGATGAACTGTCTGCACCTTGAAAAATATTTGATTTTCGTATGATCGCGGCTGCGTTTTGCAATTACTCTGATTCTATCATAAACATCTGCCGAAAGGAAAAAGATTAATGATGTTAAATCACATCGTTTCGATGACCAAGAGATTTGTTACATTAAAGGGTCGTTGTTCCTCCTGCTCTGTGGCATGTGTCTTAACTTTGCCGATAATCCCCCAACGACCATGTCACTAATAAAAGCGCAGTCAGTATCATTCGATAGCGCAATCCATTTGCTTAAGCGTTCACCCCAGCAATATTTTCCGGAAAAATATGGCTAGTTTAAAAACTACACCAAACTATTCCAATTCTAAAAAATAGCTCCAAACAAGATATATCGAACTACCATCCCAGCAGTAAGTTATCCTCAATACCTCAATAATTAGGATGTCAAAATTAACTTGGTAAAATACCAAAGAATCCTGGCACACATCAAAGTCGTTGGCCTCTACATTGCGAATAAGCTAACATATATGTATGCATCTTCAATTCATTCCCCTTCTTTAGAACATATACCATCCCTCTGAAGTTAGACAAATACCGACTCCATAGTCAGAAGCATTCCCCGCTTGGATGGATGGCTTAATTTCACATAAGTAGGTTGTCGGTAGACTTTGATGAATTGGAAAACATACAAATGACAAGATACTTAGTCAAGTGTTATTTGCGTTCTTATCGACTTAAAATAGGGGGTGACTTTTAAAGCTAATTTGACGGGCAATAGCTGAAGGGGCAAGTCCGAAAAATTCACAACCCAATGGCGAATGATGAACCTGTGCTAAACAAATTCAAATGTTATAGTTCACAACCCACCACGACGAAAAATCGTTGTGCTCGAAAAAAAGAGCTTAGGAAAGTTTTCTTTTAATTGAAACATTGCCCAGTTGAGATATCACTGCTCAACAATAACAATGCTGAACGAAATACTATCAAAAGAAGACCGAAACAATGGGTTGTGGCACCATCCGGGTCTCATGCAACTCAGACATTATTACATTATGCTCCTCTAAATGCAATTTATTTGGCTTAGCTGTATCACTACAATTTCCGTCACTAACTATACATTTCAGCGACAAAATAGACCAACCACGTCCAGAGCCATCCACGGAACGGCAAGATACCTAATGCCAATGACCGAATTTGCTTCTGTCAGCCATCTGCAAGGCATTGCGGACCGGAAAGACGGGCATCGTCATCCGATGAGATACTTTACAGCAAAAAAAAAAATCTACCATCCGTGCACCTCCGTCCCAGAGCCAATTTGTACGTTCGACCGACAGCTCCGAAAATTCCAAACTCACAAAAAAATGCATCTAAAGAAGCGCAGCACACACAGGGTTATGAAGAAGATAAAAATATTGCAAAAAGATGCAATTCAGGGAAGCTCAGAGGCCAACAGCATCAGCGACCGGGAATCAGGCAAGAAGATCGGGGCAACAAAAACTGGTAGTAATCCTAGGGGAAAACTTAGGGAGCAGTTATTATTTACCTGTTGTTGTCTCTCATGGAACGGCGGCGACAAACTATACAACATCAAGAGCCCATTCCCGATCCGACCAACAGTGCTGATGATTATGATGATGATGACGACGACAACGACGATGTTGATGGTACGACAGTGCTGATTCGCCTAGACTATTATAATATACCTTGATCCACCATCGTCATCGGCGAGCAGGTGGGGACGCATAGACGCACGCTCGTTCCATCGTCGTCGTCGTCCGACATTGCTATTCGGTACAGGGCGAATAAAAAAGACAAATTAATATGAAATTATGGGAAAACTGTGCAAAATTAGAGGGCAGAATAAAGAGCTGGCATGCGAAGAAAAAAAAAAACACAAAAAAAGCGGAAAAGATGGAAAAACGGCCACAAAAAGTGGGTAGCGAATAAACCAAAAAAACAAAGCATAACATAAAAGACATCCAACAATAGTACGGAAAGTAGAAAAAAACCGGAGAACCCTAGCTCCAAATGAGAGACATAGTAGAAAAACAAAACAGATACTCGAATACTAGGTATGCACTGTCTCGAATGCATTGCTAGGTGGAGATGCTTCGCTTGTTGCACTCCACTTTTTCGTTAATGTCGGCTATTTATTTTGAAAAAAAAAAGAAAATACGTATCTCGAAACGGCCAAACGACAATTACAATTATTTTTGTTCCTCCACATTGTTGTGGCGAATTTATCTTTTTTTTTTTTTTGGTTTTGTTGCTTTTGTGGCGGTTGGGCTCCACTATTTTGTTTTGCCTTCCTCTACGAGTGGGTAGTTATTGCGGATACAGACTGAGATATTTTCGTTCACCGCTTTGTTCCAATCGCAATTAAAATTTGGTTTCAGTTGGCAGTATTGTCGGTTAGCTGAGATTGAAAGAATTCACCGGCAGTTTGGACAAAATATTCGGGAAAGACTAAAGAATATGTGGTTTCCTTCTTTCAGTATGGTTACCCATTGAAACGTGGAAGCTATCTAGAATACGAAGCTGAAGTAAAATATAATTTTTGTTTTTCATTTTTAAATTAAACACATCTTATAGCTATCTTACATTAGACAAATATTCTTATAACTAGAAGCAATACGGTTCCTTCATAAATTTTGGACATTAGATGTGAAGGAGAGCACAATCAGGAATTGTTCTAGATATGGTGGCTTCGGTGACAACTCGGTCTGAGACCATGGAAATAATAATAGCAATTTCTCATCTCACTATCCCATACTGGATGTAAAGATGATACGAATTTGCTTTTTAACACTTATATTCAGCACGTTGGTGAAAACAATCTAAATTCTTATCAATGATGACGGTAACGACAAAGAAGACGACATAAATGATGGAGGGGATGACGATGATGGCCTAAGAACATTCCCTTTTTGAGCAGCAATTAATATTATAAGGTGCTTCCTGGATATCGGTCAACGGACTTTTCCACTTACACACGGCCCACATCTATCTAGATAAAGAAATGCTTTTGGCGGGACAAGACCGTTAAGGCGCACTCTCTCGTGATATAAAACATTGAGGTAGTAAGTTCGAAGATCAGACTATTGACCGAAGTCATTGCACTTGCAACGTGGCTTCGAATCAGTTTGGTCAGAGAGTTATCCATCTATACAATTCTGGCCCTATTGCATAGGACATCATAGGACTCGTTCGGATAAAATGTGGTGTACTGTGACTCGGGTGCCCTATGTAATCCAAGACAAGTCCTGAGACATTGTCTCTCAAACATCCGAATCCAGTCTATTAAGTTGGCTTTCACATTGAACCAGATGGGGCATCGGTAGGCAACCATGGGCCTGATTAAGGCCATGCAGCAGATTACCTTCACTCTGGCATCAAGTTGGCTGCTATTGCAAATGCCATTTTGTCAAAGCGAAAGCGCCTCGGGCCCTTTCCAGAGCAACATCTATATGTTTGTCAAAATAGCAAAATCCCAAGGTATCTGACAACACTTTGTAACACGAGTGGACGCCCATTTGGTCTAAAAATTGAGACCCTTCGCCAATTTTTTCTAGCGTCCTGGGAGACTTTAGACAAAGGCGTTTTGAATAATATGGATTCTGATTTCTGGATGTTGATTTTCTGCTGAATGTTATCGAAATCACGTTGCAGAAGATTGACAATGACTTCGATCGTTTGGCCTGACCTGTACGCTACACGTATAGAATGGTTAAGAGAAACTAGCAGATCGCTTAGGTGAATGCTGAAAAGAATCGGAAACTTTACCGTACCATGTTGCAGGCAACTTCTGATTTCAAATATTTGGGTAGAAGTCACGTTGGCAGTTTTCACAACGAAGTTCCTAACGGTTAACATGTCAAAAATCATATATAGCAGTGATTTACTTAAGCTTATAATAAAGACCTTCTAACCATACGGTATCGAAAGCTCTTTCCAAATCGATCAGGCAGGCACCCATATCCATTGGATATCCGATACGGGTTTCGAAGCAGAATGAATAATGTCATGCCTCGCTCTGAAACTGAATTGGTTATCCGAAATGATTTTATTGTCCTCAACCCATTTAGACAAAGACCTTGCTGATACTTGGGAGGAGACTTGTCGACCGGAAATTCGCCAGGATAGAGGTGTCTTTACTCCTCTGGGGGACTGCTGTCTTCCAATGCACTGGATAATATGCATTATTCAATCCATTGTTGAACAGGATGGTGTACATCTCTACAGCCTCTGGTGGGACATGCCCGAGGACGACATTGGATATACAGTCGACTCTGGCAATTTTTTTCCAGAGATCTTTCGTCGAAATGAGCATGGTATTAGCCCCTTCACTGGCGATGAAATCTTCACTGAACCTGGTAAAACCAAGGTTTTCTGATCCCCAATGATCGATATCATTTCGAAAGTATAATTGATGAAGTAGGGCTCTGTTCTCCAGATCGTTGTTCGGGATAATGCTGTCATACACCGTGTACACTTCCTGGAAGACACCTTCTCCTGAGAATCCTCGATCACGAAATAGTCGTCATCCCGGAGGGTACTCTCTAGATCGATGCTAACTGTTCGTAGCAAACGTTCATGGTCTGAGTTTCTCGTAAGTTTCAGATCCGGAATGTCATTCTGATTGTTTCTCCTAACTATTTTATTTATATGCGGGGACGTACTCGTCCTGTTGGATTTTATAACACGAATTTTGTTTTTCCAATTCAAATTTACAGATATTCTGTGGTGAACCATATCCCTATAGTAATGATGAACTCTATATGGTGGGTATTTACTCTTACCAACTGCGGTTGAGGTGGCTGTCACGTACGCAGATTTAGATATATTTTGGTTTAAGTTTAATACCGAAAGTAACCTTGTTAGACCTTTTTCTCAGTATGAGTATGCAATAATAGCAGCGAACCCTTCGCAATCAATTCTTCTCAGGAATAAGAAAAAAAGACGCAATCTCTTTACAGACATGGGTTTGCCAATTTTTGTCAGTTTAAAATTAATTTTCATTAAATTTTTCTTATAACTATCTTACGCTAGATGCTTAGAACTAGCTTAACTATCCTTACAAATTTAAATATCTTACTGACCCTAGGCTGGCACTCTAAAATAAACTGAATAACTTAAATATATGTCTTTCGAAATATAGAAACTTACGATTAACATTATTTTAACTTAGAGACATGGGTGCATATGGTATTTGACAAAA
Source organism: Merodon equestris (assembly GCA_958301585.1). NCBI lineage: Eukaryota > Metazoa > Arthropoda > Insecta > Diptera > Syrphidae > Merodon > Merodon equestris. Next base: position 136,822,940 of record OY284413.1, read on the forward strand.
CAAATTGAAATTATAATTAAATACTTTATTATATTTCCATGAATTTTTAGACAATTAATATATTTATATAATCACACAAGTTTGACTATAAAACTTATATAATCAATACAATCTACGTCAGCTTAATTCTGGGCCGAAACGATTTCATAAATCAAATGCCCTTTATAATGACCATATTTGCAGTCATAAATTCCTTGAAGAAATGGTATTATGATGATGTTTATTGGTCTTTTTTGTCAAGGTGTTAACAACACCTTCCAATAAAAGAGCATTTACGAGAAATTTTACTGTACTTCTTTAATTCGCAGAAAAGTCATCGGTTGCTGTTGGAATCTTATGGTTATCATACTCCATCGATTTCGAACTGCGCTTTAAAAGTGGTGATTTTGACACCGAAGACAAGAAACATCCGGAACAGCCAAAAAACATTGAAAATCAAGAACTATAAGCAATATTATAACGTTTGAAGATCCGTGTTAAATGCTAGAAAAATTTGCAGGATTATTAAATGTTATCATGCAATAACTTGCAGACCGTTGAAGGTATTAGGAATGATTCAAATGTTAATCGGGTATCACGTTTGCACCGGGACACGTTCGAAACCTTACATGTCGGAAACGTGGATCAAATATTATAATCCCAAGTGCAAAAATTCATATGTAAGACTCGGGTAATGAGCTAAAGCAAAATATCCATGCTACTAGGGTAATGCTATATACTCGTATTTGGTGGTATCAGAAGGTAGTGGTCTATTAAGAGCTAATGAGAAAGGTTCAAAAAATCGATGGACCCCTTTACCGAGAGCAATTGATGAGTTCAAACCAAGAAATAAAGAAAAAACGGCCGGAATGGGAGATTAGCCACGGCAAATAGATTTTCCACAACGGTCTGCAACTTACTTGAAAATATCAGATATGAATTTTCACCCCACACTATATAATCATAAGACCTGGATCTGGCGTCATCCTTCTTCACTTCACTTCAATCGAATGTATCAACTATTGAATCGATTGAGCTCAAAAAGTGGGGAGTATATTTGAGGTTGTATACCTGAATATCCGAAAAGATGGGGAAAAGTTATACCTAGCGATGAAAAACACTTTTGATTAATTATTTTGCATTCATTTTATTTGAATAAAAGCTTTTTTCACCAAAACATTTTTTAAAATGAATGCATACACCCGATATTTTTGAAGTCTTCAAGAAAACGATTTGCACCTTTTTTCTTTGAAAACCATATTGGTTTTTTTCCAAATTATGTTATCGTTCGCTTTCCTTTCATTATTATAAATGGGATGTACAATTAAGGTTTCGAATATTTGTGGCATAGTAGATTGTTTTAAGCTTTTATTGACAAATGTTTTTGAATTTAATGCTAATGCTCTTATGCTATCTATTCCCGGTAAATTATTACTTTTAGCTGCGTTCAGAATATTTTCTATTTCTCGTGTGGTGACCTCTACCACATATATTGATCGATGGACACTGGCCGCAGGGCCAAGGAAGTTCTACAAACACATTTATTTTGTAATTTCGGATGGATATTTCTTTCAAAATTTATTTGCCAGGCTGTCAGGGACTCTACATTTGCGAAATATTTAAATAAAACATCATAAGGGTTCATAAGAGCGTCGTGGCTCAGTAGGTAGTGTGTGGGCCTGTGACGTGCGATGAGCAAGTTTTGATTCTGATAACACCAACGCCATCGAATGTTTATTTCGTGACTTGTCTCCTCGGCAGGGTACTGCTAAAATCCTCCGTAGTGCACTTGTCATCATAAAGCCTATCGGCTTTCACCATTCGGAATCGGCATTAAACAGTAGTTTCCGTTCACTTGTGTGGAAAAACAAATCGCACACAACATAAGTAATTGAGAGAAGCTTGGCTCTGGTTCTTCATGAGCTGTAATGCTGTGATAAGGGTTCACTGTTTTTTGACATATTCTTCTATTGACCTTCAGTGTTTCTCTAGATATATCGCTGCCTCTTCTAATAGTTCCCTATAGTGCTTAAAATAAATCTATTTGTGTTTAAATTCTATTTTATATGCCTTGATTATTTTTGAACTTTTGATTAAATCTCTTTCTTTCGATGCGTCCATAAAGCCATTATTTATCCAGCTTTGTTAGTCCTTTCCAGCCTTTTTTTCTTTTGTTATTGTTGCTGCTGGCATTAAATTGGTAAAAATAGTTAGTTATACCCGTACAATAAATACACACAACTACCATACAAAGACTGATTAACAAAATCCATAAATAACCCGAAATGTGGAAAGTTTTCGTCTAAAAACAAAAATAATTTGGTAGTTGGCAGGCTTCACTACCGCACATCGAACTCTCTTTACCTTTCCCAACTTCAAATTATAGCTGTTGCGGGTCTCTAAGATTGAGTAGGAAACATTTCAAACCGAAACTATGATTTATATTTTCAACACGGCCGAGTTATTTCAGGCATTGGGTGGTTTAACCCAGAAGAAGACTGATAACGTCTTCGAGCTATAGAACAATTCATGGTTAACTTAGAGTATTGGCAAGAGTAATGAGGTGTGATGGCACCTTCGTCCCCATGTCAATGCAGTGTGCAAGCCTCAGAGAAGCTTCTTGTCGACATAATAAGAAAATTACATACTACAGATAATCGAAGGCGAAAATATTCGTTTTTCTTTTTTAGTTCGAGCACATTCTTTGAATTGAAAATAAATTGACCGAGCATTTATAGAAAGAGCATACATATGAGAGTTGAGAGAGACAAAATTAAACCAATTGTACTGACTGAAAGTTCTTAATAGAAGATAATATCCCCTTAAGTTTTTATGCAATAAAAAATGTATCCTTTGTATATTCATTTTTTCTTTATCTGCGCAGCACCGGTGAAATTATCGTCAACTTGTACATACATATTTTTTGACAGCTAACAATATGATTACTAATCAAATGACAGCTACGTGTTCAAGTGCTTCATAAGCAAAAGAGAGCCCTCCGGGTGGGCTCAGTTCCGGGCAATGGAAAAGGAAATGCTTATGTGTACGCATATGTTATGAACCATCTATTCGCACTTGTAGTCCCGTTGAATTCAACGTTCTGGCCTCCCAGACTCCCGATCTAATTGACTTCTTTATCACGAAGGGGATCAGTGCAAACTACCTAAAAGTCGAAGAGAGTTTTGACCTTTCCTCCTTTTCTCCAGTTGTACTAACGATGAGCGCAGCTCTAATTAAAAGACAAAAACATCCTATGTAGATTAACTAGTAGGAGAACTAACTGGAAGAGATTCAGAATCTACATTGACGAAAGCACTGAGCTCAGAGTACCGCTAAGAACACCCTATGAATTAGAAGTCGAAGTTGATCGTTTTGTTCAACCAGTGCAATACGCGGCGTCGAACAGTACTCCACACCACGATCAAATTCCGGTCAGTCTAAATGTATCGTATCCGCCGGAAATACGACAAATGGTGAACGGAAAACGGAAAGTGCGGAAGCAGTGGCAACGAACGCGTGCGCCGCTGGATAAAACCCGATTAAACCATTTGAGTATTCATAAGCCGCAAATCCAGGCACCACCAATAAGAAAAGTTCAGGGCTCATGGGCAAAGAGAGATAAGGAAAAAGCAGACATTATCGCCGGTTACCTTGAACCGACCAACCTTCCAGGGCCAACCGGTGCAGGACAACGACAATCGCTTGAATACAGAGGCGGAGTACCAGGTGCAACGCTCTCGGAACTTAAAAAAGTAGTAAAATGGTTAAAGTCGAAGAAAGCTCCTGGTTCTCTTACCGGATCATCAGTTTGATTTTAGAAGCAAGCATTCCACCATAGATCAAGTACATCGAATAACAATCGACAACGCAGTTAGAGATTTTGCTCGTAGACATAAACGACGACTAGAGGGACATGTTAACAACACTGTACCTACTTCCAATCTTAGAAGACGATCATTTATTACGCCGTCTACAAAGAACCAAACCGTTGGATTTAGTGCGAATATAAATAATAATTAACTCGTGTGAACTGGCGAGCTCTGCAGGAACCATCGCTGGAAGGGGACCTGTCACATTTTAATTTATATATTATTTCTTTTCTGATTTGAATAAAAAAACTGCTGGATGAGTGGAAGAACTCAGTTGTAGTTTTAAGGGAGGTTTTTAGTGAGTAAGAATCTCACACTACTATGGGCACGCGCTGTCGATTCTCATAGTGTCTTTTGAAGATTTTCACCTACTCTCGTAAAAAAAAAAAAAACCCAAGCTTTTTATTAGGCTTAGGCATATTTTTCGCTCACGTCCCGTTACGTAAATGCTATTTGTATATGTTATTGTGGGGACATGATTTTCTAGTATGACATCAAAAGTACATATATGGACTAATCAGATTGTTCTCGAGTAGTTTGAGTAGCGAAGTTAAGCAGAATGATTTTTCTACAATTTGCTCGGTCAAGACGGTTCCATTTCTTCTTAACGGGCAATAGGTTTATTTGCAGACGAGCTCATACGTGATTTCAACTGTCTATCTAACCGCTTTTTAGGTCATTTCATGTTGTTTCAATATAATTCCGAAAACTTTTATAGACTGTTATAATGTTATAGCTGTTATAGACTTATTCTCCTAAAGTTGTTACATATTGTGCTTCAAATCAAATTTCGTGTATTGAATCATGCTTGTCGCAGAAGATTTACGATTAATTGTGCAAGCTAAAAACTTAGAGATAGTGAGTCAAGAGGGTTGGGTTAAAAGATGAGTATATTTCTTAAACTCATTCATAATATATTACTGATGTTAATGTATGATATGTACGAACCGGAAAAAGTAAAATTTTATGTTAAAAGAGGAATCGAAAATAGGTCTATGAAGACTTCTACGGATACCACCTTCACGAAAAGTATTAGCAATAGCGATTAGACGCAAAAAACTCGACAGTTTTTTAAAAGAAACAGAAAGTCGCTCACGGTGAGAATGATCCGATTTGTGACAGAACAACTTATAGATATGCAGCAAGGTTAGCACCATCGCACCAAAGCATTATTGTGCAGAAGTTGTTGACTAAAAAATTAATAAAAGTCGTCGACCCGATCTGGCCTGATCCGGCCTCGTCTGTTTATTCCAGCTTGTGAGTCTAAAATTACCGGCTCGAAAAGATTATTTTTGGTCATCTTAGATAAAAATTCTTCAGGCTGCAAAGACTGAAATTAAGCCTGAATAAAGCGCTAGCATAGTTGTATTATACTTCATGAGCACTACCTTAAAATGATTGTTTGGGGCGTCGGATATTTTGTTCGCAGAGACCTAAAACAAACAGAATAATACTAGAGTTAAACATTTTTGTAAGTTTAAGAAAATGAAAATAAAAATACCTAAGAACTTAAAGTCAATTAAAATGCATTTCCCGAAATCTCTATTGACTTAAGTTTTAATGTATCATATGCAGTTGATCAAATAATTGTTTAACTGTAGAAAATAATGCCTGTGCGTCCAGACTTTGCCTTAAAACCGAAGTTTCCTGCTATGCAACCGCGACGTATTTTCAGTTCCAATATTACGCATTAAAATGCATTGAGTTCCAAATTTACGGTTTCTCGTGTCTCGCTTTGAAAAGTCCAAACTGTCACAAACCGTTTTTTGCTGCCAAAATGGGTTAAAAAACGACGATGATATTTCGACATTTCGTTATAGCAACTTAACAAATTAGAACTTCCTGCTAGTGCATTTGATTTGGCATACAACGCTGACTTCTGGTCGTTAGGAGCGGGAGTCGTCCAAAAAACAAAGGAGGAATCCCTCAACCAATGTAACTGCCAACTCTGTAAATAACTGAAAATATTTTAATTTATAATAAAAATATTTTAATTTATAATATTTTTATTTATAAATAAATATATAAAATAAGTATATAATCAAAATGTTAGTGGTATTTGAATCAAATTAAATGTCCTTCGCTTAGGGTTGAATAATGAAATGTATGATTATATACAATAATATTATCGGAAACTTGGTTTAATGATGACATTCTCACTTCTGAGCTTACTTATTTAGGGAAATATTTAATATTTAGAAAGAATAGCTGTAAATGTACGTCTGGATTGGAGCGGAGCGGTGGTGTTTTAATTGCCAATATATCTAACACATCACCGTCCTCCTCTGATTGGAACGTTGATCAATTAATAGTTAAAATAAAATTCCGGAATAATGCAGATCTATTTGTTATCAGTAATTATATTCGTTCTAGGAGTCACATTGATTTATATAACTTCTATAACATCTAAATAATGCTAAATAATGGTACTCAAATGTTTGAAATTTTTTTTTACTCACAATATGTATATATTTTATGTAGGTGATTTCAACTTAAGTAATGTTACATGGATGTTTAATTTTGATGATCAATATCTTATTCCAATGAACATTGAAACGGGAATCGAAACATTCGTTACCGAATTTTTTAGCCATTTTAATTTTAAACAGTGTTATATTATTTCTAATGAACTTGGTCCAGTACTTGATCCTGAATTTGCCAATGTATAATATAACTCTAGAAAAATCTGCAATAGTTACTTGAATAGTCAGGCTTAGACTGGTATACTTACATCAACAAACCACGAGAGCCTATAATACATTTTGGTCTGTTTTAAAGCATGTTATTGAATTATTTGTTCAAAAGAAACGAATTTTTAAAAATTCTATTCCCATTTGGCTTAATAAAAGACCTGAGATCTAATTTAAAAAAACTAAAAAAATTAAGCCTTTAAAAAATTACGGCTTTTGCCGTACACACATATGTATATTAATTCAAGACGTAAATCAAATAGCATTCCTATTTTCATGAATTATATGGGCTCACCTCAAAATACTCGTAGATGTCCATTTCCTGCTAAATGTTTCCTGATTATTTTAAATCAGTATATCCTTACGACCGTCCGCCTGTTGGAATTCCTAGAATTCCAGACTTGTTTTAAATTGGTTCACTTGAAATAAACTATTCTGAAGTTTTCAGATCCCTATTGATAGTTGTAAATCGACTGGCCCTGATGGGTTTACTAAATAACATTTACTAAAAAATTACGCACAATTACTAACACAATCATTAACACTAATTTTTAATCAATCCTTCAGTAAGGGTCAATTCTTAGAGGAATGGAAACTCTCGCTTACATCATTCATTTTAAAAGTAGTTCAATACTCGAAGTTAAAAACTATAGACCAATTTGTAAACTTTGCTGTATTCCTAAATTACTATATTGAATTGAAAAAAAAAAAACCACGAAACTTTCCATTTTAATTAATCATTTAACTAAAAACCTTAAGAGCAAATTTCGTTAAAGCTTTTGACAGGGTAAACCACGGCATTTTATTATCAAAGTTGTCTTCTTCAGGTTTTTACTCCAATCTTCTAAGATGGGTGGATTCCTTTCAAACTGACAGAATACAAATACATTCTTCTTCTTCTTTTCCTTTTTTTTTCCGGCGTTGTTATGGTCAGAAGTGTAGGACCATAACCTTCCCACTTAACTGCATTCCTACTGGTCCGCTTGTGGGGTCCGCCGGTTTGACCTCAGAAAGTAGCGGCAGGCTTCCCGGTTTGGGATTACTTCGTCGCTGAGGCCAATCAAATGCTGGTGTTTTTGCATTTGTTTGCATCAATTGTTTTTCGGCCTGTCGTTTTTTTTTTTTTGTGACACGGGCATGCTCCAGATTTTTTTGTTTGATCTTACTCTTACAACACCGGTGATCTCCAGTCGTGTCAGCCCACTGATTTGCATGTATACTTGAATACAAATACATAATAAAAATTAATTATTTCTCGTCCGATCCTTTTTTTCGAACCATCTGGTGACCCACAAGTTGGCTACTTAGGCACATTGCTATTTCTCATATTCATCAATGATCTTCCCTTAATGTTTAAATCTTCACAATGGCTTTTCTACGCTGTTGACCTTAAGACCTATAAAAAAATTGTATCCACTTCGAAATGGTTGCTATTACAAAAGGATCTTACACGCCTATCCCACAATTGTGAGTTACATTCCTTACATTGAAACGTTTCGAAATGTGTTGTATTTTGATATTTCAGAACCAATAACTTCATAGAATATCGTTATATATAATATTATACTAAACTTATCCAATAATACTAGTATTACGCACATTTTTAGGTTTTATCGTACGTTATCAAAGTCATCAACCACATTGACCCTGCCCGTCAAGTGAAATTAAAATCTTATTCCTCAGTGAGTCAATTGAATATGACTAATCATATAATTTCCACCAACAATCCGGTTGAACTTTCCGCACGATCATTTTAAGCACTAAATAAGTAGTTATATGAGTGTTTACTATTTCAGAAAATACATTTAAAGCGCCTATTACTCGTAAGTTTAATTAGTCAGCAATTTAAAATGATATCTGTAGAAATTTCAATCAAATGTGAAATCTTTAGCTAGCTAATATTGGGTTGTATCAAACTGAATGTTGTTTGTTCGATTTAAAAAAAAAAATTAAAAGCCAATATTATTTTTCCGTACATTTTTAATCATCAATCAAAATAGGTTCCATTGTCATCTGTGACATTCTTCGAACGTGATACAAGGTCAAAAGTCTCTTTTTCGTAGAAGTGCTATCGAAGTGATGATCTCTGCTTGGTTCGGGAAGACCTTCTGCAGATAAAATGAATCCAGATTGCGGATATGTGGGAGTCCGTGGGGGAAATATCAGGAGAGTATAATGGACGCGGAACAGTTTTTGCACCGTAACTTGTGAGGTATGAGGTCTAGCATTATCATGTAAAAGGATCGGACCGTGCTGCTTGACCACCTCAGGTTGCTTTTCAGCCAATTTGTCATGCACTATGTCGGTTTCCTCACAATATTTGATTGCATTTTTTCTTGTTGAAGAAATTAAAAGTGGATTGGTCCCTTCGATGTTCATCAAATTATCAACATAGTCTTTTTGAGTGAAAATCGATCTTGGGGGTGTGTTGTGTGTTTTGGTTTTTCATATGCATCTGCCCAGGTCTTTAACGGTTATCATATAGAATTCACTTTTCATCACAGATGACTATCCAGTGCAAAAACGGTTCAGTTTTCTTTCTTAATCTCAGCGAAGCTCAGATTTACAGGCGCCATAATTTGCGGGACTCGTTCAGTTCATGGGGTACCCACTTATTGAGTTTCTTTTCCTTTCCTATGAGAGAAAGGTGTCATTGGGGATACTCCATGCCTTGTGCAATCTCCCGCACTGGTTTCGTTGGGTCCGCATCTTAAAACATCGTCGTCAACTAACGTTTCCGGCTTCCCACGTGGTTCATTTTCGATGCTGAAATCTCTCGAACAGAACTTTCCAAGTCAACGTCGTATGAGTAAACGCGAAATAGTGCACCAACGATCCATTCAAGGTTTCACACACAGCCACCTGAGCTACACACCTAAGCTCAGAACATCTCGTCCAAGCGTGGTCCAACGCCGACACACTCTGGCAAGATCCACCGTTGCCGACACTTGATCTAGCACGCCGACATCGCAGCAGGAATAGTTTTTAAGGTAGAAATAAATTTAATCATTGTTCAGTCTGTAAGTAATGTATAAGAGCAGCCTCTGCCAAAAAGAAAATAGAAAATAAAAATTATATTTTTTAGTGAAATTAATAAATGAGTTTTTAATTTACGTAAATGCGCTCGTTTACCGCTACATACTCAAATGCGTCATTAATGTTTTTCATTGTCAATGACGCATTATGACCCATTTTAAATCTATAAAGGAGAGGGTTCGAATCTGAACTGCCGACAGCATAGTAAACAATTACTAGAAAAAAAATAACTGCACTTGTAACGAACTCTAAAATTGTCACACGCTAAGCAACGTACCAATTAACTTTAAAAAAGGAAAATTTAACATTCTGGCACAGATGTTTACTCGATAACTTATTATTTCCGACTGAGAAACGATCGGACATTGGTACAACCCAATAAGATCATTGCACATATAATTTACTTAACACTTTACTATCTATAATTTTTGACATGTTAACAGGTAAAAAGTAGTGAAAATTTCCAATATGACTTCAGCTCAAATATTTGAAATTAAAAATGTACCTCTACAAGGCACAGTGAACTCGATGATCTTCTTCAGGGCTTTAATGGTTTGATAGCGTCTATTCTCTATTGTTTAGCGTACGGGGATGATTTAATCGCGTACAGATCATCGTTATTCTTCTGTAGCGTGATTTCGGAAAAAAATGTGATGACTGTAAGTTTAAAAACAACTTCTAGAAATCAGCAACTACAGAATTTTATTCAGAATGCTCCAGACAAATGGCCTCCAGAGACACAAAAAAAAATTGGAGAAAGTTGTCATTTTTTGGACAAGATGTCCCTTGATGGAACAAAGTGTAGTCAGATACACTGAGGTCTGGCTCAATCAGTGTTTATATTTTGACAAATGTGCAGATTTAGCATATACTGCCTTTGCAATAACCCGGAACGCTTTCACTGTGGTAGGGTGGCTGTTTCATGGATTTATTCCAAGATGAAGGTAATCTTCTGCATGGACTTAATTAGACTCATGATTGCCTATGGATGTTCCGAGTTGATCAATTGAGAGCCAGATTAATACAATAAAAAGGATTCGGGTGACAATATTTCCGGATTGGTCACGACACCCAGATCCGAGTACACGAAATTTTATCCTAACGAAGCCTTAGGGCTAGGATTTTATGAGTCCGGCGCAACATGAAGCAATAAGTTTAGATTCTAAAGACTCTAGATAAAAATTCACCATAATATTTTGAGGAATTTTCTAATAAAAAAATCAAAACACTGCCATACCTATTGAAGCTGAGGTAACTACGAATGTTATTAGTGACGGGCTTCAAGCCCAAACTAACATTATTATGTCCCTACATACAGCTGTGTTCATAATAATAGGAGCGGTGCCCATAAATGGAAAAAGTTTCATTATTTCTATATGTTTATCTTTTTTTTCATTCTTTCTTTTTTCATAAAACAGAATACAGGTTTTTAAGCTATTCATAATAATAGGAGCGCATATAGGAACATAAATATTTTTTGTTTACATTTAAAAAAAAACCTTATAATTTGATAAAAAAAGAGTTAATATTTGGCATTATATCCCTTATTTGTTAATACCGCCAATCATCGACGTGGCATAGAGTCAACAAGGTGCTGGCCATGAGTTGGTAGTATTTTCTGCTAGGCTTTCTTAACCACACTCCAAAGCTGATGTTTGTTTGTTGGTTTCGCATCGGCAACATATTTTATGACATCACACCCTCCATTTTCGATGGGATTCAAGTCGGTGGACTGTGGTGGCCACTTTAATATCTCAATCCCTTTGGCACGAACACAATCTATTGCCTTCTTGCTGGTGTACTTTGGGTCGTTATCTTGTTGAAATACGCATTTTAGCTGCATATTATATTCGACATAAGGGAACATAATCGCTTCTAGTATAAGATTTTGATCCATTATACTATTTATCAAATATATGGGCCACATTCAATGTTAGAGGAACATGCCCAAAACATGACCTTAGCACCACCATGGTTAATGGTTTTTTGGGTGTATTAAGGAAAATATTCTGTATTGGGCGGGCGACGAACATATTGCCGGGAAGCAGTTCCACCAAACAAGACGACCAAAAGAATATTGTGCCATTTCGCAGCAGGCCAATCGGCATGGTTCTTGGCAAATTTAATGCGGGCCTGTAGGTACTTCCTTGTCAAGCGTGGGGCATTGCGTGGGCTTCTGGCGAAAAATTAGTTTTCCATAATCTTCTTCTAACGGTAACAGCACTTATTGGGAGTTGAAGCTCATTTAGCTTGACCTTGGAAGATGCACCTGGATTGTTTTTAGAAAATTGTACAATTAACTTATCATCATTTTCGGTGGTTTTGCGTTTTGGACCCCGCGTTTCTAGCTTTTCTTCAAAATTCAGTGTATTCGCTATTGTAGAAATACCATATCAAAGAGTTTTTTGTATCTCTTTGTATATTTGTCTCATTTTGCGCAGATTAATGATAAGCTCTCGATTTTCTGAGCTAGTGTGTTTTCCTCGACCCATTTGTAACCAGTACTTGAAAAAAATGATCAGAGAAACATTATCAATAATCAATATAATAATCAATAATATTCCAAAAATAAAATAGATATGTTTTCTTACTCTTTGACAATGATAACTTATATTTTTTCACTTTTAAAGTAAGCACTCCTATTATTGTGAACACAACTTCTTCGCAGGCAGTCACTTCACGAATGAAATACAGAAGCATGCAGATACAGCTGCGCTTCTGTTTTATCGAGATTGCTTCTCTAGAACTGTTAGAATACATGCATATGAGTAAACACAGGCTAAGGGAACAAATGTTTACCAGAAAAGGACTTAAGGTCATTTTAACCGGGCGCTCCTATTATTATGAACACAACTGTATGTGATTGCCTATGTTTAGTTTAGATCAGTTAGGTTTATAGACTTCAGTTTACATTTATAATTAGACATAAATGTTTATGCCTGAAGTTAAACAACACTATTTAAAACAAACAACGTTTTTTGCAAGCAAGTATCTCCATTTACTATTGTCTCTTTTAAAAATTGCTTATCTCTTTAGGCCGAGAAGTCCTCTATATCTTGTTATTATGTTGGATATGATAGCCAATACTTCAAAAAGGTGATAATCGGTTGGAGATAAGTCTGTTCAATAATGCGGATAAGGTCAAACATAAAATTCCAACTGCACCAGCTTCAGGAACGTGGACTGTGGCTGTCTATGTCTATAGTTTATGCTTGTGTGCGCCTCGTTCATTTTTTAACTACATACGAGTATTATTATTTCGGGGTAAAGTTTTGTCTTGGAAACTCCTTGGAAGGTTCATTCACGCTTACCTCTTCTCCCGATTTCTTCCAATTACCACGCGAAGGAAGAATGCCCACGGTGTGCCGTAGTCAAAAATGCAACCTTAAAACGTCATATGATATTTGCTGATTTTATGACATGGGTCGCCCATACCTCAAATATTTTTTTTTAATTATACGTTGATTGAAAGGTTATGACTTATCGCTGAATTTGGTAAACCAGTTTCTCTCGCCACACGTACCCAGTTCAATTGTCCTGCCATTTTCTTAAGTTGCTACAGCGGCTTTAATGTTTTTTTATATAAAAAGGAAGATTGCGCTTCAGTGCGTGAGTGCAATTCAAGAAAAAAACTTGACTTAATGAATTTTGGTGTAAACACACTTTTCTCGTCAGAAAGGGTAAACTGCATTGAATTAAAAAAAATAAACTGAATAGCAATAGCATCGTTGATAACAACATATCTTCAAGATGTGCTAAAATATTTCAAATTTATGTTAAAAATAACTTAGAGATATTGTAATTCAGGTATACAGTTAGTGGAAAACGTCTGCGTTCATGAGATCTTCATTTAGAAAACTCTTAAAACTTAAACATTTAAAACCAAATAATTTTTGTCTGATGTTGTGCATTCATTAAATCTAGTGGGTCTCAAGTACAAAAGTCTGGGTACCCGAAGATTCCTATTACTTTTCTCCAGCGTTCCTCCGTTATCCTTTTACTAACCGCCTTTATTTAGAGTGTGTATTGTGATTTTTTAGAAAGATTTGAGAACATACTTCTGTCCAAAGAATTTTGGGAAACCACGCGGTAACCGGAAAACGCTCGGTTTTATCGGATGCAAAAGACAATTACCAGTAATTGTTTTGGAAATAGTTAAAATAGTACAGGAAAAGTTTCCCAAGTCAGATAGTAGCAGTTCTCTTAGAAATGTGCATAGGAAATGATCATGGGCACAAGGGAAGAAAACCGCAATTTATTACAAGAACCCAAAAAAAGCGCATTTGATTTTCAGGGGCCGGATTGACAAGCCCCGATATTTTTGGATTAATAGAAACAATGTGGGATCAGAAACTTCGAGTTTACAGAAAGCACAATGGATAAACGTCAGTATTTGTATATACGTATTAAAAAAAATCCTGATAATGCCAATAAAATCAACTTTCGTAATAGTTTCATATTCGAACAAGTTTAATATTCATATTCATATTTATTTAAACTGCTCAACACTAGCACTTTAAATTGAATTTACTGTTGCACAATTTACAGAGATTTGGTTAGAATAACCTTACTACTGACAATTTATCTATTAATTTGCAAGCTTTATATGATAATATCTTATTATAGGGGAGGAAATGCTCTTGATAAAACCTCTATTAAAATTACAAAAAAAACCTAATGGTATAAAATTTAAAAAAATCAAAAAAAAGGGAGGTATTGGCGTTATTTCCTGATTTCAAGGAAAGTCGTGAGTAAAAATATTTTATAGTATTGGACTAATTCACTAATTATTCACAGAAACCATGAAGCTAAGGTCAGTTAAAAAAGATTGGACAATTTTGACTAGGTAAATTGGAAAATTAAGAAACCATCGTGCCATACTGTACCAAAGGCCTTTTCTACGTCTAGCAGTATCAAACCCGTACTTTTCCCAGCCTTAAAATTAACTTTAATGTTGTTTGTAACGTGGTTGATTTAATGCACTGCGGAATGATGTGCTATAAAATCGAATTGTTGGGGAGGAATTATGTTGTATGTGTGGACATGGTATGATCCCAATTTGAATGGAATTGAAGTGGAGACACTAGTACTGCGACCATAAAGATCTATTGTACCCCCTTCTTTGATCTATGATTTGAGTGCTGCCTTCAAGAACTTGGCAACTTCTCAAGATGGGATTTCTTAGAATTCTTTTCCTGTTATGATTGTGTTACTTGTCATTTTAAATCCTTCTCAGGCAAGGTTTGGGTAGGTGGTCAGTATGTGTTCCATGGTTTCCTTGACCTGCCCACGTCGCCTGCAGATTTCTGTGCTATTAAGATCCATTTTATAAAGGTGGTGGTTGCATTCCCCGTGTCCTGTTATTGCCTCACATAGCACTCTTAGTTCGGCCTTATTTAGTTCTAGAGCATCTTTGGAAACATTGATCCCAAACATACAGCTAGTATTACTAAGCTCTGATTACTTTATAAGGTCCATAGAGCATTTATTTGAGCTGTTGGAACCATGTATACATAATCTCCATACATATGTTTGAAGAAAATTTGCTTAAGTAATGGCATAATAAGAACAACGGATTGAAAACTAAATTCATACTAATAAATTGTTGGACTTTGAACCAGAAATACACGCTTAGGGCCCTACATTTAATATAAAGTAGGTAATTATGTTAATATTTTTGACATCCTCGACACATCGGAACTTCTTCGATGTTATGAGAACTCTTCAACTTTTTAGCATCTGTCAATCCTTTCTTAACAAGGTCTGTCGATTTTGCGAGATGTGTTTCGGATCATGGTCTTTAAGGTCATCTCTTCTTCAATTTAAGGTAACATGACAACCTACAATATGTTTTCAATATAGTTGGCATCCATGATACTCCCGTTCCTAACCAGAAATCCAACACCATCCCACGTAGAACATAACTACAACATCAGTCTTAGACATCTTGATCTTTGTTATAAGCTTCACACTATATTATTGCTTAGGTAGGTGTCAACGCACTTTATCAAACTGAGCGACTTTTGTCTCATCTGACTATAATATGTTCCGCCATACGTTGTCAGGTTTGTTTTGAATCGTGTAAGTCACACACATAGAGAGAGTGAGTCTTAGAGAATTGGCTTAGGAGGCGAGCAGTATTTTAAACTTAATCTTAATTTGATGACTATTGTATTCGCGCCGGCGAACTTGTTTCACTACTGTTTATTGAATAGCCGATATTTTCGAACGCAATTTTGCAGTTTGTTCCAAACTTACCCAACGGGATTAAAGTCGGGTAGTAGCCCCGTATGTTTATTCTGTTAAATATAGAAGGTCCTGTCTAATACTAACTTTTTGGCGCTTTTCCTTAGGATTTCTTTAAGTATATTGTTTTCCCAAAAATTCTTCGTTTTATTTACAAATGTTTTCGCGTATTCTAACATATTTTTTCTATTGGTGCATCATATTTAATACAATGAATTGCTTTTCGAACTTTTATGTTATGAACATCCTTCTTAAAATCAGGTTAAATCTGCCCTGACAGTTCGGATGGTTTTACATTATTTTTGTATAATTTGTATTCGTTTTACTTTTGGTTTATTAATACTCGCCCCTTTTTTTCATTGTTTCTTTCTGTCTACGGCTCTTAGACTTAACTTGTTCTGTTTGCTTTACGGTGAATATATAGAGCCAGGTTAGTTGTTATTTAAGCTAGTTTTAAACATTTTTGTTTTGGGTAAGTTGGTTCCAAATAAACATTTTTAAATAAATTTGTAAAAAATCTGAAATATGCGAAGTTTGTTAAAAAAAAGTTGAATTTTTATTATTCTCGAAAAATATTTATTCATTAAACTATGATATTGCAAGGCTCCAAAGATAATGGCAAAGAGAAAAGTTTGCTAAATTTTAGGAAGAAAAGCATGTACGAAAGTGATCAGGTCAGTCAATATTTGAGATACGTGAAGGATTAACAAAAGCAGATGCCTTCTCACCACATGTTTTTAATTTAGTGCTGAAATTCGCAACGAGATCCTTTCAAGAAAATGAGAGGGGAATAACTGCTAACGGAATCACATCCGCTCTAGCTTACGCCTGTTGGGAAATAGTCAGACAACAGTAAATAAAAAATTGAAAGTCCATTAAAGGCAGGAAAGAAAGTAGACTTAGAAGAGTGTGAAGAGAAAACCAATAATACAGGGTATCCGACGAGCAGTGTGCCAAAAAGCTAGAGTGTGTAGGTCTGGTCAAGACAAGAAAAAAATCGTATTCCCCCCCGTTTAGCCGGGAGGAGCAATTTTCTAAAAAATTGACTTAATTTGGAAAATAAATTATTAAAAATTAACAGTAACATCCACAATTCCGTGATATACTTTTTTGTAAAGCCAGAAACCTCTTCTTTCATATTGTTTTTAAACGAAGCTGTTTTAAGGAACAGTTTTTGAGAAATTAATTTTCAAACTTAAAATTTTGAAAAAAATAATGAAAAAAAAAAATTTCGAACTATTTTTTTTTCAAAATTGTATGTAATTAAGTACTAATTTTTTTTCAAAAATTCAATTCTCTTATTAGTTTTTAGTTAAAAACAGAAAACTGGATGCAAAAATGTATTGTAGTTTTTGAGAAATTAAAAAAAAAACTCGAACCACTTTTTTCTAATAAAAACCTTTTTTTTTAGTTTTAACGCGGCTGAACTTGTAGGCAAATTAATGTATGAAACATTGACCTCTTTTTTATTATTTTTGAATAATTCGGAGTTTTATTATAATAAATTTTCAATATGATCCCCATTTTTAGAAGGCAAAGATTATATCTCCTTCTAATGGCTGCACATAAGTCTATGCTTGACAAATTTACCTGCAATTTGACTCCAGCGACTTCAATCCGTTCTTTCAGTTGTTCCAAAGATACTATTTCCACTTCGTAAACATAATTCTTCATAAATCCCCACACATAAAAATCTAGAGGAGTTAAATCTGGTGATCTAGGTGGCCATTCCGTGGGACCCCTTCTTCCGATCCAACGGTCACTAAAATGATCATCCAGCCAGTTTCTAACCCGTAAGCTGTAGTGTGCTGGTGCTCCATCTTGCTGGTAGATTAAATTATCTGTTATGGCCAAAAGAACGTTGTCCATCCAATAGGGCAAAAGGTCTCGTAGGAACTGCAGGTATGATTCTCCATTAATAACGGCATTCAAAAACCGGGGCCCGATTACAGTTTGTCCAACAATACCAAGCAAACATTACAGCTAAAGCGGTGTTGTGATTTATTTTGTTTTTTGTTGTGTGGATTGGTGCTACTCCAATGATGCAAATTGTGGAAGTTAGTAACCCCATCTCTGGTAAACTGTGCTTCATCCGTCGAGAATATCCTTGCAAAATGGTTTCGTTCAGTTTCATCTCGAAGCAGTAACGATCGACAAAATTCTGCTCTCAAAAACTTGTCGTTTGAGGTGAGTTCCTGAATTGGCCTAAAATGGTACGGGTGTAAGTTTTCGGTATGAAGCACTCTCCATACTCTAGATTTGGGCACTCCAAGCATAATAGCTATCCTCCTTCTACTAAGGGAGGGATTACGTCGGACCAAATCCAAAATTCTTTCATCTAAGATTCCTGATCCATCTGTAACTGATCTTTCGCTTCTTCGATGCTCTAGCACTCCGTGCTCTCGCAGACGTCGGTGGATTCTTGAAAACATGCTACGACTGGGACACCTCCGATTGGGATATCTTTCAGGGTAGAGTCTTTCGGCTTTACGATCTCGACCTTTAGCTAAACCGTAGCAGAAGTGCATGTCCGTTAATTCTTCTCGAGAGTATGAGTTTGACATCGCAATGTGTTGATGAGTTAACATCCAATTTGGAAATGTTTTTTTATTAAAAATGCGATGCCTTTTATTTACATTTGGTTTGCAAATATTTTGTTTTTCAATGAAGAAAAATTGCGGTTTTATTGTCTTAAGGTCCTAGCGGGTAGAACCCATCGGCGGCGGGCGGACCCAGACGAAATTGGCAGGTCAGTTTTCAGGTGTTATCAATGAAAAAAAAAGGATTAATCCAGGGTTATTCCAATACTGTGTCACTTTATTCTATCCTCATAAAACTCCGAATTTTTAAAAATAATAAAAAAGAGGTCAATGTTTCATACATTAATTTGCCTAGAAGTCCAGCCGCGTTAAAACCAAAAAAAAAGGTTTTTCTTAGAAAAAAATGGTGCGGGTTTTTTTTTAATTTCACAAAAACTACAAGACATTTTTGCATCCGGTTTTTTGTTTTTAACTAAAAACTAATAAGAGAATTAAATTTTTGAAAAAAATTAGTACTTAATTACTTACAATTTTTAAAAAAAATAGTTCGAAATTTTTTTTTTCATTTTTTTTTCAAAATTTTGAGTTTGAAAATTAATTTCTCAAAAACTATTCCTTAAAACAGCTTGGTTTAAAAACAAGATGAAAGAAGAGGTGGCTTTACAAAAAAGTATATCACGGCATTGTGGATGTAACTGTTGATTTTTAATAATTTTTTTTCCAAATTAAGTAAATTTTTTAGAAAATTGCCCCTCCCGGCCAAACGGATGCGAATAGACCCACCCTCCCATACGATTTTTTTCTTGTCTTGACCAGACCTACACGCTCTAGCTTTTTGGCACACTGCTCGGACACCCTGTATAATCACTGACTGACATGGATCGATCCAAACCTTACACCTGACGACAAACGTTTTAAGATAGTGACAATTTCAAATATCCGGGTACCATATTGACTGCCTGAAACGACAAAAGGATCGAAATAAATAAAAGGCTGCATGTGGGCAACGCGATGAAGGAATTATTCAAAACAACTCTTGTCTCGCAATACCATAGACATAATAGTGGCACTTTACGGATGTGTAGAATTTATGATGGAAAACAGGGCGAAGTAACGGGCGAATCAAAACACAATCAAGAACTAGAGGAAATTTATTCAGCCACAAGCATTGTTCAGTAATTAAATCGGAAAGGCATCGACAGGACACGGGAAGCGAATGGACAGTGAATGAACAGTCTAATGGATAATGAGTGGAAAACATGGGAGGAACATACTCATGACAGGGAGTCTTGGTGCAGGGTGGTCAACGAATTTCCGAACTTCCGGGTACCAAATAGCCAGTAACAATAATAATATTCGATATCTATTGTGCCCCTTTTAAAGTAATCCCCTAATACACTTGCAGTGGTTAGTGTGTCGGCCTCTGAGGCGCGATATGCGAGTTTGGATCTCGGCAACAACAACGTCATCGAATGTTCATTACACGGCTTCTCTCCTCGGCGTGGTACATACTGGCAAAACCTCCCGTAGTACACTTGTCTTGAAAAAGCTTCTCGGCGCTCGCCGTTCGGAATCGGCATTAAACTTTAGGTCCCGTTCACTTGTGTGGAAAAAAAAACAAATCTTAACCAACATAAGTGAATAAGAGAAGGTTGGCTCTGGGTCTCCGTGAGCTGTAACGTCTTCTAAAAAGAAGACAGCATTTTTTCCAACCCTCGAAATGTATTCCTGATATTTTTTGGTATACCGTGGAGCTCTTCCATTATCTTCTCAGTAAATCTTTTCAATTTTGGAAAAAAAAAATCATGGCTTTAGCAAATCAATATACTAATATTTTCAACAACTTCTCTGATATCGATTCGACGATTCTCCATAACAAGTTTCTTCATTGTTTCGCACGGAGGCCTTGATTAGCCGATGGATAATTTCGTTCATTGTTCGTATTGTCGTTCCGAATCTGCTATGGTCACTATCGTACTCGACGGTTCGCAAACAGTATCAACTAAAGTTATTTGTGATTTCAAGCGTGCGTCTGTTAATGTTAAATTCAATAAAGAACTGGTTCTTGGAAAGGATGGAGAATCCGGCGCGTACAGCATATTGCCTCTGGTGTTTGTGGTATGATTTCTCCATGTTATATACTTAGCATTTAGGTCTTCCAAATATAATTGAAGTTCTCGAAAGAGTGTTTCAAGCTCTGTGTTAAACTGGATAGGTTAAGGTATGTATATTCTTCTCCTACTCTGGTGAGGAATGGATTTAATGCACGCTTCTAACATTTGAAACTTTCGTACGAACCCTCTATACACAATGCTATGACGCGTTCGGTGACACTATAGTCGAGAGCGAGCAACTGTTTTGGCTACTTGTTTTTGAGCCTGGATACATATTTTTTTGTTCCAGGAACGTAGGACATCCCTGTAGTTAACGGGCTACAGAACACGCACACGAGCTGACTCCTATTTTCTACTCTACTGCTCGTATTTCCCAGAAAACATAATCCGTGATCGTGATCACAATCAACATTTCAAGTACATTGGAACACTTAGTTTTATATTTTACCCAAAAATTAATACAGATTCTTTGATCCATTTTTTTTCAATAGAAAAAATCGCCAAGCACACCTAAACTAAATATTCAAAATGGCTGACAATATCAACATATGTATGTTTGGAGGTGTGTGTACCATCATAGCAACGTAGCTCGCTCGAAGTTCTTAAAGTCACTTTATTCACCTTATTAAAAAAAAAAACTGTTTTAAGAATCAATGTAAAATGTCCCTTGAATTAAGTTTAAACGCTTCCTTTATTTCGAAAATGGCTATGTGGGAACACTTCCATCAAAGTAGATACAGGAATTCTTATTTCGATCATTACAAGCAAAATGAACAATTTTCAAGGAATATGGACACTAATTTCTTTAGGAACCCGTGATACAAACTAATGCTTAATGGTAGCCTATGTGAACTATGTACGTCGCCTCAATACGTCATGCATTAAAAAAACGGCATCTTCTAATGATGGATGGTGTAGTCACCATTCGAAGACTTGCAGCAAAACTAGATTTTTCAAAATTCCCCGATGCCATTCAATTCAGCATTATTTAGAATTCTTAATTTTTCCACTCAGCCCATCACAGAATTGCATGATTTCCAGGAATTTATTTTCTTTTCCCCCCTCCGATTTCTGTTTCCTCTTTATTTTCCACTTATTTTTTGTTTTCGTCAATTTGCTCCAACTGCAACTAGGAACCCAAACTGGTATTTTATACAATGCCCCTCATCGTAATAGGACAACATCAACATGTTCATGTAGTGTTTCGCAATTGAAACGTTAATCAATGCGACAAGTCAAGTGAAGTGATGGTTAAGACGGTAGCAGATACATACGTATAAAAAAAAGCAATGCAGTGGCATAGACAAAATGAAGCAAATAGTCAAGTTTGGTGTTGTGCTGTGCAGTTCCGTTTGAATGGGCAAGAACTGCGTCTTCTATTTGACATTCTGTTTTGATGAGATCCCCTACCGAGACTGCATTTCTGGTTCTAATTATCAGATGGTTTTTTGTCTGACGGGAGCTGAATAAAGGAAAAACAAAATAACAGTAATTAAAACCGATGGCCTAAAATAGGCATTTCTGCACTACGATTTGCGAGGAATCACTTCGCCTTGCCATTAGGTATATTAGATTTGCTATGCGGCATTGCAGTTATACTCTTCCGGCTTAAAGTACCTTGCTTTGACGTAGGTTATTATAATGTTTAAATACAATACAGCTGTATTCAATGTTTTACATGCCTACTTGATCGCCAGTACTTTACATTAAGCTATGCTTAATTAAGTTATGTACAATTGAAGGGTTGTAAGTCTAAAGGGTCTAAGTGCCAATTTTATTATTAAGAGATATAATATAAAAAAATACATAATAAAAAGAAATTTTCTGGGTTACGTTTTCTCTGAATGTTTTGATCACTCGATGCTGTAGCGTCCATTTCGTACCGTGTAATTTAGTCAACTAACTGTTAACAAACATAAACCCATGCTAACAGCCACCACCACCCGCTAATTCGCCCTGAACGCACACAGGCACAGACCCTTTTGAAGGAAAGTTCGTTGGCACCTAGACCCTACCACAACTTTTTTTGTGTATGGGCAAAATTTTAAAAGAAAAAGACACTTGGATCCTTTTGGATATTATTAGGCTGGGCACTTAGATTGTATTTTCCTAAAAATATTGACTTTTGATTTTTTGGCACTTAGACCCTTTAGACTAAAATAGTTGAGTTAAGCTGCTCTATCTTAGAGTCATCACTGTAGATCAGAAGATGGTAATCTAAAATTAGTGTGCGTATTCTCTGTATTTTTAAGGTGGCATTGCACCATACTACTAAGGTCGATAGTGGCAGTAATGTAGTGTGTGTAAACCGTAATCAGATTTTCGGACAGGTGTAACAGACAGACTGTGGCTATAGGCTATAGATGACCAATAGCCCGCTTCCTTAATCTGATGGCACCACGAGTACTTATGTACTTGATGTAACATGCGCATCGTGACCAGCCCCGTAGTACTGATTCCTGCCCAATTTTGTACTTTTTTTTATATTATTTGGCTTGTAAGCTTTGCTCATAAAAAAAAACAGTAGCTTCCCTTATGCGGTTTGGTTTAATATTATACATAAACTACCAGGTGAGCTTCTGGCTTGAAACACTACACCTACGCAGTACCTTGACTTTAATCGAAAACATCATAATTAGAGATTTTTTAAGCCTTGCCTCCTTGATTTCCCTTGTCACAGTGGATATCAATTCTGATGCTACAATAACCATGCCCAACTTCGGAAAATAACCATAACAGGAGCTAAGACCTGTTTCAAAACGACTATAACATATTTACATGACGAGGATGATACCGTCGGGACCCACCTTTTGTACTGGGAGTAGATGATTATGGTTAAAAGACATTTCCTCAGTTTTAATTCGATTAATCTGATCTTTCAAGTGCAATCCAGAAAATTGGGTCAGGAGTTTCAAGTATTTATTGCTAAGTTTGTTCAAGGTCTATCATTTTATTTAAATAAAACTGGTAAGGAAAATCCTTGAATATAATTTTACACGCTCTTGTGGTGTCTTTGAGGTTGTCGATGGACTCATAGAAATATGTCCAGGATTGAGTTATTGCCTCTTTGATTGCCTCTTCGATTTTTTAAGATTTTGATTTTCACAGTTTACTTCTTCGAAGATATATACCTGTAGTAGAAAAGAGTTATCTTGTTCACTGTGCAATTTATCTCATTTCACATGGTTGGAAAAATGTTCTTTTTGTATCTAAATAGAACATGCTATGTGGAAAGCCTTCTCTAGTATTCTTGGCCAGAGTCTAGGTCTAGGAATGGTTAGGTTGACCATTCTGCTGGAAATAAACCAGGCGATTTATCACCAAACTTATATCGCTGTAGCATTTGCATGACCAAATTGCCCACCCTGTGGGAAGCAAGCCGAATTCAATTTTTTGTCAGAAAACATGGAACAAATCCGACAGCAGACATGTGTGAACAGGGCATATTCGGCGTTGAACCATGCTAATACTTACAAAAGAAATTGACAGCAATGAAATGTCCAACCTAATCGGAGATTGCCTAATCGAATTAATTATTTCATCTCTTTTGAAACATGGTGCCATGAATTTCTCCGGAGAAAACAATAAGATCAGAGTACCATTTTCCTTTTTGATTTTGAAGAGTTGTGTTTTTGTCATATTTTTGAAGCATACAACTGTAAGTACGCAAAGAATTATTTTTTAAAACAAACAAAATGGGCCGTAGAGAGGATAATAGAAAGGATAATAGGAAGATCGAAAGTGTTTGTCTTTAATGGCTCCCAGCCACCAAAATCTCGCATAGCAAAAGGCCGTCCACGAAAAACATTTCTGAATAATGACGCCAAATAAAATACCTATCGAAAAAAGATCCTTTAAACTCAGTTGTTGACGTCAAAATTGAATTGTATTTGCCAGTCGGCTTTGGGACAGTAAGAAAAACACTTGAAGAACAACATTTTTTCGGAGGAATCCCAGAACAGTTCTACTTCCTACTAAAGAGCACCGGAAGAATCGTTTAAAATACGCAAAAGAACATATAAGTTGGATAGGTGCAGAAAGTGGCAATAAATAGCAAAAAATTCTTTGGTCCGATGAAGCGAAGGTACAATTGGTGAGGTCGGATGGCAAAAAATTTATCAGGCGCCTTGAAAATACGGCATAACTGCCCTAATACACTAGCAAGACTGTAAGCACGAGGGCGGAAGCATATGTTGGGTATGTTTTTCGTGGTACAATGTAATAATTTGGATTAATGCAACCACGATCCCGCATCTGTACCATGTAAAGCATTCTTTCCCAAAGGGTTTTAAAAGTCGACTTGAGTTGCCTCAGTCAAACGGATCCAAAAACTCTGTCTACGAGATGCAATGTCAAGATATCGTCAGTAGCTAATCGTACGTTATACAAAACAGAAAATGTTCATTCAAGATTGTTGTAGGCATCATTAAGCTAAATACACATCCTCACAAAATTATTCGGACGAGACATAATTTAACAAAATTGGTAAAATTACACATTGAACTTGTTATCACCAACTTAGCACCGAAAACAAAAACAAGTATGCAAATAGGCATAAACGGAAATAAACCATTGACAAATTCCTTTTTTGCAGAAATTGGAACTTAAAAGTTTCCATTATCGTTGTAGAACTTCTTTAAGAGAAGTTTTCTGCTGAAAGTTCGATTTTGAATGTTTTTTTTTTCCAAATTCGGTCCATAAATGTTCAATGGGTTTGATGGCTTTAGAGATGTTTTGAGCTACGAGCGAACATTAAAAGGTAGACACATTTGGCACTGTAAGCATTGTACTTTGGGGCGTTGTCTTGTTAAAATACATAATTTGACCCCTAACCCATTTTCGGGAGCCTTTGCTGGAAATTTCTTTTTGGGATATAGAGACATCCCCACATCATGACATTACCACCATCACATGAAGTTCAGCTTCCTTCACCTCAGTATTTGGTTTCTCCCAACCCTCTATTTCCCATCATTACCAAACAAATCAAGCATACTTTTATCACTGAAAATAATAGTGTCTAGATATAGTGAATACGAGTCTTTTTCCTATGTTAACTTTGGAAATAAATGGTTTCGAACATGCAAGTCTACCATTAAAAGTGTTTGATCTTAAGACCCGTTTAAATGTTTTGACAGAGAGTGGCTTTCCATAAAGCATCTAGGGGTCTTGCTTGATTTTCGTGACTACATATATGCTTCCCATTCATCTCCAATAATACATGTTGTTTTTACTTCCCTGCGCTGTAAGAGTCGATTAAATTCCTAATTAATTTCTGATCCATGCAAAAAATGACAGAGGTAGGCGCAGAGCTGATGACTCTGCACCAGAGATGATGAACGAGATATGCAACTTTCGTACGTCTGTTCCCGTGACACCCTAAATTTTTCAGGAAATTTTGACAGGAGTTTTTGTACCAAGCCGACAACCCCCGTTATAAACGACTCTATCCGTGAATACGTGTGAGCTCATTTCATTTTACCGCAGTGTACTCCCGCCACACACACTCATGGAATTATAACAATGTGCGCGATTGTTTACATAATTTTGACAGGACTTTATGTACCCACGTGCTCGCACAGCTTGTAGGCAAACGTCGGCGGCCATTTTAAGTTGCAGGTCTCATTGGTTTGTCTATGCTCTGCACTATCCATACTGACAATAACAATACAATACACCATTACAATACCCCACTCAAAACAACATCAAAAATCCACCTGGGTGTTAGATACATATGGCTTTTCTTCCTTAGGTAAAATATTTTGGAGGTAAACTAGTTCCCCGATCGGATCTTCGGGTAGGAACTATCCAAGGGAGAGCATCCGTGAAAAGAAATGCACAACATTTAAGGATTTCGTGGGACGTACGAAACTTGTATAGACCGGGTGCACTCAATGAAATTAGTAAGTATAAATTGAATATCGCAGCGGTAAAAGAAGTTCGACTTTCAAACAACCAACCATGAGGACGGGTATTCTTTTGTTTGTAGCGCTACCGATACCACAACCTTGGAACAGGATTCTTCATCATCAACAAGATTGTGCAGAACGTAATGGACGTAATGTTTATGGCCATAATTCGGAATCTCCCTATAACGACAGCTTTTAGGAAAGCAATGGGTACACCAACTATTCGTAGATAGAAAAAGGCATATTACTCTATAAACCAATCGAAAATCTATCTAAAAGGCTGGGAGTCCCAAAAAGGTGGTGAAAATAATACAATTATGCCCAAGGAGAAACAAAAGACAAGTCAAAGTAAGCAACATCTTATTTAAAGCATTAAAGATAAAGTGATCACCACTTCCTTTTAATTTGGGATTCTTTCAAGAAAATACAAGGGAAATAATCATCAAAGGAATCACAATTTCTTTAGCTTACGCTGACGATTTGGGGATGCGGAAATTGGTGAGGAGATAGTCCAGCGAAATATAGAAAGTCAAATCATAGCAAGAAAAGAAATACATATGTTTAGAAGTAAATTAAAAGAAAACCAAATATATAGGCCACTGGCCGACTTTGATCGATCCAAATCTCACACCTGATTGAACTCGATAAACGCTTTGAGAAAAAGGACAAATTCAAAGACCTGGGTACCATATAGACTGCTAAAACGAAATAAAGATCAAAATAAATAAAAGGACTCATATGGGCAACGCTTGCTTCTTCGCGACGTAGGTATCTATTGTTCAAAATAACACTTTACGGATGTGAAAACTGGTCTCGGACTAACAAGGAGGAAAATAGATTTCAGATCTCTGAAACAAGATGTTGAGGAGAATCTGTGGCAGAAAACAGGACGAAGAAGCAGGCGAACGGAGAAAACTACACAATCAAGAACTCGAGGAACTCTATTCAGCTCCAAGCATTGTCCGAGTAATTAAATCGCGAGGGCTAAGATGAGCAGGACACTTAAACGCATTGACAGTGGACGAATAATGAGTAAAAGGCCTGTAGGAAAATAACCGCTGTAGATGGGACAGAATAGCGAAGCATAGAAGGAACGCACTCATGACAGGGATGCTTGGCGAAGGGTGCTCAACGAGGCTCTAAACTTCCAAATTCCAGATTACCGTTAATAAAAATAAAAATATTTTTTTATCGAGACCTATCTTTCTTATTTTCTGAGCAGCCATCATTTTTGAACTTATGAATAACATCCCTAACTACGGAATAGAGTTTTCCAACAAGTTAAACAATTTGTCGGTCGGTTTTGCACTCGTAACTAACCTTTGGTTCTTCTAAAATTTTATTTTCATCCCATTTTTTGCTCTTTCTTTATTTTATTTTCTCAGAAACATCCTGTACCCGTCTGCTTTTTGGCTCGATTGCAGCATTCAACAGAATGAGCGGATATTATTATATAACACAACTTTTAAAACTAAGCGGAGAATTTTGTGTCTGCTTTCCTCATGCCATATTCGGAGAAATAAAAAAAACACTACCCTTAGATTTATTTTAAATCATGAATATGACTACCAAATACATATAATACCTGAAATTGTGCATACAACATATTACATAAATAAATTCGGACCATCCAAGGGCAGATCGGCCAGCTCCAACTGCAGATCCATGAGCAGGCCATCCGAGTGAACAGAATCTACTCGCTTCTGCCGGGCCTAGCTAAGCTACAATCGTAATGGGTACACTAGTAGAGAATCCCTTAAAGACCCTGTCGGTGAATGTGAAGCCATTGATTAGGATTGAGCAAGGAGCCATTCTCTTCAACCTGTTGCATGGCGAAAGCCCAAATGTACTTTTAACTTTAGCTTATGGACTATCATGGCATTATGGACTTATGGACTATCATGGCTATCCAAAATAAAGTTACGAGCAGTTCCACTCAATGTTAATAAAACAAATCTCATCATATATAAAAATACATGTTGTTTAAAAGTATTTCTAGAACAGGATTCAAAAAAATCCAAATCATTCAGCTTATAGCTAAATTCAATACAGTTTTTGACCTGTGACAGGAAATCAGAGAACATTTTGAAATGTTAAGACTAAGCGAATTCAGTTCGCACCATTGGGATAGAAGTGTGATATCACTTTGTAAAAGTTCGCAGTCTTCAGAGCATAAAATTCTTCTATAAATATTAAAATCGTCAGCATAAAGTAGACATTTAGAGTATTTAAAGACAGATGGTATGTCATTATTGAATAAAAGAAATACCAATGGACCAATGGTGATATCTTTCGATAAACAATTGTCGATCTTTACTATTTGGGCTCTATCAGTTAAGTAAGATTCAATCCAACACTGCAGCACAATTTTTTAGAAGGAGTAGTGAGAATCTATCGGGGCCAGTTCATTTCCCAGCGTCGATTTGGAGTAGGGCATTAAAAACATTTAGCGTGCTAGCACGAACAGAATCAAGGTGAAATAGTTCTGAAGTTAGCGTTATGACTTTGGAGGTGTTATTTTGTGAATAGCCTGTCTTAACATAATCGGCAAACATTATACAAATACACGAGAGATTACTAGAAGTTTTGCCTAGGTATTAAATAGAAGTTGGAATCATCTTAGATTAACGTCTCATATTGACATATTTCTATTCTATGCTATTCTTTGCTGACGATGGAGCCATTATAAGTGATGATCAGGCGTCCCTACAACGAGCACTTGATATGTGAGTGGACATTTTTGAGGGACACGGATATCGTATTAGTTCAAAGAAGACAGAGTATCTGTGCTGCCCGTTCTCTGACCCTCATCAGCCTATTCCAGACATTTACTTGAATGGAAGACTGCTTCCCAAGTGTGAAAAGTTTAAATATCTGGGATCTATGATTAATTAAGAAGCAACTTGTGATGACGACATCAACAATCGCGTAAGCGTAGGGTGGATGAAGTGGCGGAAAAACTCCGCCATCTTCTGTGATCGAAAAATGTCCCCTAAACTGAAAGGAAGGCTCTACACTTAAGTTGTACGTCCGGTGCTCACATACGGTTGTATGCTGGACAATGCACAAAAAGTATGAGAGCAAATTAACGGCAGCTGAGATGAAGATGCTTCGCATGACAGCGGGAGTAACAAAGCGTGACAGAATTAGAAGTTCAAAGATCCGAGGAAGCCTCCACGTAAAAGAAACCATCACAAGAAAGATAGAGCGCGACCGACTCAGGTGGTATTGCCATGTTCAAAGGAGAGATCCTTTGAACCCCGTCCAAAAGGCGATATCAATCAACGTTCCAATTTCAACACGCAAAAAAGGCAGGCCGAAAAACAATTGGTGCAAACAAATGCAAGAACACCAGCATTTGATTGGCCTCAGCGATGAAGTAATCCCAAACCGGGAAGCCTGCCGCTACTTTCTGAGGTCAAACCGGCGGACCCCACAAGCGGACCAGTAGGAATGCAGTTAAGTGGGAAGGTTATGGTCCTACACTTCTGACCATAACGACGCCGGAAAAAAAGGAAAAGAAGAAGATTGACATATTTCCAGACATTTTTACTATTCTCTCTTATACTGGTTTGTATGGACTGAATATAGCGAAAATGAAATAATTCTTATATTACTTACACTTATCGAAATATTTTTGCAGAACATAGAGCATAGAGTCGTAACTCGTCCGCCGTATACTAGGAGCGGCTCCTGTGTGGATCTCATGCTGCTTGACTTTCGACTGAGACTAGTTGACACGAACGAACGAACCAGACAAATAGCCCAACGAACAAAAGGGCGCGTTGCTTGCTCTTTGCTAGTTCCCTGACGAGTGGTCCCTTTCCACCATCCAATAAGAACCTGTCAAATCGCGACATTGACAGGTACCTCAAACAAATAGATGATAAAATTAAGCTGACGGTGAACATTATGATACCACGAACGTATACTCAAACGCGACAATCGACGCGCAGCACAAACAGAAAAGTAGACTCCTGTTAAGATTCAAAATCTTGTACAGGCTTACCGACAGACAAACACTTGAATGTCGATTCCTTCGTGATTGGGAATCCTCAGAAGAAAGTGATGAAAGTTCCCAGGAAGTATATACTCGTAATGTAAGTAACTGCCAAAACAATGAACTGGAAAACAGAGCCCTACTTCATTACTCCTACCTTAGAAATGATATCGGTCATTAGCGATCACCATTCTGTTCAGTGTTGAAGACACCTCTAGCCCATCAAATCTCCGGTCGATAAGAATCCTTCCAAGTGTTAGCAAAGTTTTTGAAAAGAGCACAGTCTAAATGAGTTGAGGACAATAAAATCCTTCCGGATAACCATTTCTGTTTCAGAGGGGGGAATAGCACTATTCATGCCGTGTCGAAATTCGTATTGCAACAGGGCACGGTGAAACTGCCGATCCTTTTTAACATTTATTAGGTCGTTACATATGAAGTTGCCGATTTTTATGTGGAAAGTTAAGCAACGCTATTTCAAAAATTAAAAAAAGTTTATTCCAAAAAATAATCTCCATTTACATCTGTGACATTTATCCAATGTTCAACCAAAGCAATAATGCCTCTTTTGAAAAAGTCCTTATCCTTTTGGGCTAAGAAGTCCTTAAAATCCCGTTTTATGGTATTTGGTCTTATGAACTGTTTATTTTGGAGGTGATTGCCCAAACTTCGGAAAAGGTGGTAATCGCTCGGGGATAAGTCTGGTGAGTAAGGCGGATGAGGCAACCGGATAACCCAACTCCGCAAGCTTCAGGAATGTCGACTGTGCAGTATGTGGTTTTGCAATTTATCACTGACGGTTGTTTCTGGAGCAATTTGTTGTGCATCATGTCGATTTCTCTACAGTATAACTCGGCCGTCATTGTTTCTCCGCGTTTGAGAAAGGACACTCACTCGTCCACCATTACTCGTACCTTTTTGGGGTATAAGTCTGCCTTGCTCATTTCATATTCACTCACTCATTTCCCGACCTCTTCCGATTATCGTATACTTCGTATACTTTTCGTATACTTTTCGTCGCAGGTGACGATGCGATCCAAAAAAGGATCCATACATTGTCTGTTGGTCAAAGATATTGCAACCTTCAAACATCGTAGGACATTCGCTGGTGCTAGGATGTGGGACACACATCTCTCTAGTTTTTTTCACCTTTCCGGTGGCGAAAAGATGGCGACTTATAGTGGTTGTTGACACTTTGAACCTTGCAGCAAGGCTAAGAACAGTCGTAGCTGGATTTTCTTCAACAGCTGCTGCAAGTTCCTCTTTATTAATAGCATTCCATGGTCCACCCCCTGGCAAATTTTGGAGCGAAAAATTCTCCCTCGCTGAACTTGATAAGCCAGTTTCCACTTCACATTTTATATCAATACAAACATACAATGATAAAAAAGAAAGACAAATTCTACCAAAAACTACACTATTTTAAAACAAATATGTATGTGTGCATAACGTATATTGCAGCTCACACTCAAAGTGGGACACGTGTCGTTATCCATGAAAACTAACAGTTCTTGTTCCCAACTTGTATGATTCTGATGTATTTTCGCTCATTCCAGTCACACAATCCTTTCAGCACATTTGTGTGATCTTGAAGTTAAAAAGCAAAATGTCTAGACAAACTACTGTAGAGGAAAGAAAAATTGTAATTCTGAATTATAAAAATGGTAAAACTGTTCGAGAAATCAGCCAGTTAGTAAACAAAAATAAATCTACTGTTTTTAATATTATAAAAAGATATAAGGAAAATGGAAGAATCCAAAATAAACCAAAAGCTACTGAAAGCAGGAGGAAAATAACCACTAGAGATGGGAGGTTCATTTTAAGAAAAATTCAAAATGATCCTTTGTTGTCGGCCATAAACCTTCAAAAAATGTTGAAGGACATTAAAAACTTAGAAGTGAGTGCAGAAACAGTTCGCCGGTTCTTAAGAAATAACAACTTGCACGGAAGGGTTGCTCGCAAAAAGCCCTTAATATCTGAAAAGAACCATCTTTAAAGACTTAAATTTGCAAAAGAACATGCAAATAAGGATATGACTTTCTGGTCAAAAGTAAGTCTCTTTTCTGACTTTTGACATGCTCCGAACCTTCTTGAAAGGTTCTCCTTACAGACGAGACCAAAATCAATCTTTTTGGCTCCGACGGAAGACCATTTGTATGGAGGAAACCCGGCGAAGAATACAACGGAAAAGCTGTTAGGAAAACTGTGAAGCATGGCGGCGCGTCGCTAATGGCATGGGGCTGCATGTCAGCCGAAGGAACTGGAAAATTGCATTTTGTCCGTGGAAACATGAACGCAATGTACTACATTGACATTTTAAAAGAGACCGTTAAGGATAGCGCGGAGAAACTTGGCATCAAAGACGATATCTTCTACCAAGACAACGATCCCAAGCATATGTACGTCTTGGGTTGCGGAGATGTGGCTCCTTCACAATTGCCCTAAAGTTGCCACACCTGCTCAATCACCGGACTTAAATGTAATTGAGCATTTGTGGACAGAACTAAAGAAAAGAGTGGCTAAAAAATAAGTCTCGAACATCAACGCTCTTAAAACAGTTGTGATTGAAGAATGGGAAACTATCGTGCCATCTTTTTGCAAACATTTGGTTGAAGGCGTCTTCAAGGCGTCTTGAGGAGACTATTAAGAACAATAGAAACTCGACAAAATATTAAAAACAAACTAAAGCTACTTTAAGAAGCAGAGTTTACCGTGTCCCACTTTGAGTGAGACATAGTGAAAAGGAAACTCATAGAATTATGATTTTTTTTTTAATTAATTGTTTTGGTTTTTTTTTATTGTCTTTTGAATAGTTGAAGTCATTGATATTGTACAAAAGAAAAATAATGAAATAGTTGGAAAATTAGCTATGATTTTTTTTTTGCCTTGGAAAATTAATCATTTGAATGTTTTTAGGTTGTCTCACTTTGATTGTGAGTGACTGTATGTATGTACATATGTATGTACATATGTACATATAATATTATTATTACACATATTTTCACAAATTCTTTTATTTCACAGGATACGTATGACCTTATGCGAAATTCAAATTTCAGTCCCAATTAATGACAACTGCGCATATGAGTAAGTGCATCAAAACTACACCAATATACATGTCTACTTCGAGATCCTATGAAAGTCAAATCGACAACTTAAACAAAAACAAAGCAGTAAATAAAAAATAGAAAAAAAAAACAGAGAAAACTGGAACTTCAAGGCCGACCACGATTTCCTGGTACATGCCGCCACATCACCTCGCACACACACCTCTCGTTAGACATTGCGCTTTTATTTTCGTTGTTTTTTGTTTACAGCTTTTTTGTGAAAAAAAATATTTCGTATTCGCGGATTAGATTTACACAACAGTGGCGGAATTCATTACTTCTAATAAATGCATCTATACAATTGCAGACAGATACAGATAGATTGTGCATGCACTTGAATGCGCGCGAAGTGACAGCGCAGATTGCTCTAGCGCCTGCTTTTTTACTTCTCTATTCTGCCTTCCACAAGTGTATGTTCGAGTATCTTGTCGCACGAACCAATTGCAACAAACGTATTAAAACGGCTACTCTACGCCCCCTTTACCACGGAATCGGACCAACAACGTCAGGGCAGAAAGAGAGATTTCCGAAACGTGATTAAGTTGCTTTAGCATATGGCATAACGTTGGCAACGTTCCTTGCTGCCATCCGAACAGAAGCCTCTCATCTTGTCGATGAATACTGCAATAGAGGATAAACGTGATGCATGCTCGTGGAACGCGATGCATGTTATGCTCACCTAATCTCAATACCAGAGCCCATGAATGCCCGAGGCTCCATGGCAGTAGCTGTGCGAGATTAGCCAAGATCACTGGTTCGACAAGAAGATTATGTCGGATGGAATCGCAATGAAGGAGCACAAGGAACAACACGACGGCAACGTTAAGTTGGCGATGGTGGTAAAGATGAAGGTGCGGCGATGGAGTCAACGATGACATTGCACCTTGTACACTTATGAGAACGAGCGCTCGCGCGCTACCGATCGTGCACAGGGGGCACACATTGTCATGTGCCTGTAAAGTCGACTATGTTATGCAACTCGTTGCGGTGGAATCGGTTTACGTAATTTGTCCTGGAACAAGGCAAACGGCCATCAGAATGGGCGTAGCTTCTGTACCCCGACGATGAACATGTAATCAAATTTGCATTTCACACCGAGACGGCAGGACAGCGCGAATGGTACGAGTACTTTCATTTTAGAAGGCTTCATTGCTAGGTGGGATGAAATATCCACTAAGTTGTGTTGCAAGTTTTGTTGAAATATATATGTATGTACATCAACTTCGAGAGTCGTAATAGATTTGTTAAAAGGTAATTCAACCCTAAAATTAATTATGTGACAAACCTTTTTTCCATCCTTTACGTCGGCGTCTCAAAGCCGGACAACATGGTAGGCCCAGTACTATTCTCTCGAATAAACAGAGCCTTCATACTCTTTCGACATGATCAGTCGAAAGTACAATTATTTTATATCTAAAACTTGTTCATAAGTAAGGAAGTTCCGTTCTACCTCCCCAACTGGGGTTTTATAACGCTAACTACAATTAAGGATATTCGTGCATGCCCGTTTCCGTGAAGTTGTTCAAGATGACAAGCATCCTCGGCGTCAAGAGACCACAACATATTAAAAATATATTGAAAAGCGAACAAAATGAACAATCGATGCATGATCGCAGATTTACAATAAAATCTTAACAAACACACTAGAATTTTGTGTATACTTGTAGGAGTAAATTTTAGTTTCAAAACTGTTGAATTTCGAACAAAAAGGCCGGTTGCTCAGGAATCACTGAAATAGTTAAAAATTGGCATGACCGAAAAAAAAAACTTAAAAAGTACAATGGAACATAGAAGTCATGTTTTCAAATTGTGGTGGTTCAGTGTTTGTCAATTCTTGCCAAGGCAAGTGCAAGGTAGTTATCTGAAGCAACCAAAAACCGTTTGATTGCCGTCTTTATATTTTTTCAAAGGCCCCCCCCCAGTGACTTCCCTCTGTTCCTAAAGATCAAGTTTCAAAAGTGTTTCAGCGGTAGCATAATCATCAATAGCACCACGGCACCGAGTTTTCTGAATATGTTTTCAGTGGCGGATTACATTCGTCTGACTCTACAAAAAAGCATGAGTAGAATTAATCCGAAACTAGCATTTACAACAAATAGACATGACAAATGAACATCCCCGGACAGACAATACGAGTACAGCGACGTTAGAGGAGGTTGGCGTAAGTCCAGAAAGTTTCGAAAGTGACGAGCCTTCTCTGGTCGAGTAATCCCATCTTTGCTCACCACTAACTTAAAATACCTTACTGGCTCCATACGAACATTTTGCCTTTCGGCCTTATGATTAACTTAAAATAATAAGAAAAGTAAACTTCTAAGCGAAAACTTTTCTTTTAAAACTTAACATCAAAATCCTAAACGGGATATAGATAGAACTAACCCTTCTAATCTCCGATTAATAAGTTTGCTTCCGAATGTTAGCAATATTTTTTGAAAAAATATAATAATAAAAGAGATTTTGATCAACGTATACGTTGACACCCGTCGCTAATGCTCATGAATAAATTCATTTTAGTAATGGCGGACTGTGATCTCGATAAAACTGCTAAACAGAAAGCCGACTTTTTGGAATAAGATCCTCTCCACTCCCATTGCGCTGAAAAACGCAGTCGTGGAGGGTGACCGATCGGAATGAAACCCACAAGTGCTAGCAAACCTGATTATATTTAAGATTAGAAGTAAGCAGCTAAGTGTATGTAGGTTAGGGTATTAGAATAAGAAAAAAAAAAGAATGTAGATGTTTTGCTACAATACAATTATCCTAGAAATTTGAATTAGTTTAGTTACATGAATTTGAACCAAATAAGTTTAAGCAGAAAGGTGCTATTAAGCCGAGTGCTCGCTGTTAATTACGTTTATCATTTTAGATAAGACGCAGTACATCAGCTTTTGCCATGCGACATTGGCTATCCGTAGAAAAAAGGAGGAGTATAACCTTTAGCAACTCTTGTTTAAATGCGAAATGGTACCTTCAAAGTGTTGTTAGTAAAGCGATATTGGAGGATTGTATAATAGCGAGTATCGTTGTAGTCTACGCCTACAGTGGCGCCGTCGATGAGAGAACTATAGATATGAATCAGTAGTTTATCAAGTTTTCAAGAAGATCATATATAAATGTTTTAAAAAATATATCTAGCTTAATATGTGATGCCTTTCAGTTTTTGAACGATGTAATTCGAGCGCAAAGTAAGGTAAAGTCTGTTCTTTAGGCCTGTCGACTTGAAGATAACTTTCTCTCTTCTCGGCCATTTTATTTTGATAAAGGGGTAGGAAAAGATAAAGGGCTACCTATGCTATCTTATGTCAATGAGTGTAATGTAAAAATTCTTTAGAATTAATTATTCAAAGTTAATCCTAAAAATGATTTAAAACCAAATGGAATGGAGTGCAAAGTGGTTGGTAATCTTGTATTACAATAGTAAGAGGAAGCGACTTGTGTAAATGGGCCTTATCTTTGTTTGGGTATCTAGTTTACACTTATTTTTTTTACAAGGCCAATTTGATGTTTTGCGGATATAGATATAGAGAAAAGCTAAGTCGGGCAATGAAACTCCACACGTCCGGGCCATGTGACTAAATTATTTTCCCATTGAATTAAAATTCTCAACCCGATCTTCAAGTCCAAAATGTCACTTTTGTTATTCACCAATTGTAACGCCGACTTCCAGCCTCCATAAATACCCATTCGATCGGTGTTTTTGTTCGCTTTTTTTGTTGCCCCGCAAATCTATATTCCATTCGCATTCATACAGATACATGGCGTCGCTACAGTACAGATTTTCCACTTTTTATTTAAATTTTTCCAGTTTTTTTAATTTCACTTTTTTTCCTCGTTATATATATTTTATTAGACAAAGTGCACAAAATAAGAAAAGAAAACTAAATGCGAAAACAAAAAACGAAAAAAACAAATCAACCAGAACTGGCATTGACTGGTGCGACTGATGCAGAATGCCGAGGGGCTTGACGGCTGCAGCGGCGACAACATAACGCTTTATTAAACTCGTAAATAAATTGGCTCAGTTCAGTTTCAATGCGCAATTAGATTTGACCTTAGAATTTGTTCTCCGTGTTTGTCTTTTGGATATTTTTGTTTTTTAGTTACGAGTTTATGACAAGTCGTACGAGCACCGTATGCACGCTCAGTATGCAGCTTGCATTCACACGGCAAGCTTACGAAATGACGGTATTTGTGGTGGAAGTGGCGGGACTAGCTTTTGACATTTCGAAATTCTAGCCGTTGTAAGGTATTGAGCTTATTTATTGTAGATGACAGCATGCAGCCACCACACTGTCGAGGTCTCAGCGGCAAAGTCACGATTTTACTTTAGAATGCTATGTTATAAAAGGTAAAGGTTAGTACAGAGAGAAAGAGCAGGGAAATTGTTAATTTGAGCCAGAAATTGAGTTGGTAATTAAATGTCAAAGCAGAAGGCGGAAGGAATGATCTGTCGCGAATTGTACATAATGCTCGTGTGAAAACAGCTACATATGTTGCTGTTGCTTACGGAGGTCTTGACAGATTTATGGGGCGTCAATTAGTTGTCTATATATTTGTAAAGCTGGTAACGTAGGCTTCATGATACTATTATAAGGTGCAGGTGCTTCTCCCTATATCTCACCGAGGAATTTGGTTTAGACTGAAAGACAAGCTTCAAGTTGCTCAATAGAGTTATTTACCATATAGACTTTCGCTGACTATTAAACTGCTTCAAGATTAATTAGACTTGTGACATTCAACTCAGTAATTAATGCTACTCTTTCGTTCTTGAACGAATAGTTTAATAGTACAAGTTTATATGTACTTAAATGTAGTATTAACGAATCACTCAGAACATCAAAGTCTATGTTTTGATTTGATCTAGTAACCTTGCAGAAAATGGTAGTTCTCTGCGTACAGAAACATTTCAGTTAGATATCCTTTAAAGTCCGCTCCTAAACGTAGTTTTTCTAAAGTTAAATTTGCTCTGTTGTTGCTGAATAACAGCCAGGGAGGGAAAAAGCCTCGCAGTTCATCCCTTGATGTCCCTTGTGACATCAGATTCACTTTTAAGTAAATGATCCATCGCCTTACAAAACTAAATAAACTACCATAACACAGCGAATTCTCAGAATAAATTAACTATACCAACTAAAGTTAGAGCTAATAGAACTATTGTATTTAAGAACATATAAAATAAAATGTGCAATATATTTGTAGCTCGGGCTGATAAGGAGCGGAAAATATATATCCTTTGTTCTGGTATGCGTTAGGGATAGTTAGGTTACGATAGTCATAACTTACATAATTCATTGTATTGTGCAAACTATTGGCGCATGTGAATGTCTGAATCCTTTTAGAGATGAATCAATCAGTCTTAACTTATATGCCTTTAGATTTGAAGGATTTGTCAGCCCGAAGGTCGTTCAAGGATTTATTAATTTTGTAATTAAAGTCGCAAGTAGTTTCCAGGAAACTTTCTGCTTTACCAGACTTTACCCTCAAGCGAGTGCTTCGATATTGTTTCGACGAAGCTTGTGTGAGAGTTTGGTATAAATGCAAGAGTCACAATTTTCGATAAGTCGCTGCAATTACTTGCAAACACAGCCAGCGAGATATCGAAGACACGTTTGCAAGAAGCATCAAATAGGGGTCTATAATATGAATGAAGGCAACGTGAGATACAGTGTGTCTCGCGACAGATGAGGATATTAAAAATATTTCATTGTATTAGTATTATTGTTACCGGCCATTTGGAACTCGGAAATTCAGAGCCTCATTGACCCCTCTTCGCCAAGCCCCCCTTCATGAGTGTTTTCCTTCCATGTTTCGCTGTTCTGTCCAATCCCTTTTAGATTCATACTTATACTGTCCTCCCACCTACGGTTTTGCCTTTCTGGCCGTCTTTTCTTTATTTTTTTCCATTGTGCATTCGTTCAACGTGTTCCCCCCCCCCCCCCCCCCTGTCTTCGTCCTGTTTTCCCCTATAGATACTCTTTAATATCTTTTAGTTACAGACCCGAAGTCTATTTTCCTCCATCTTAGTCGGAGACCAGGTTTCACAATGTGAATTTCAATATTGCGAGACAAGAGTCGTTTTGAAAAATTCCGCGAAAAAAAGCACGCGTCTTTATTTATTTCGATCTTTATGTCTTTTTTAGTAGTTACTTTTTAGTTAGGTATTTGACTCCATACTTTCCACAAAGTATTTATCGAGTACAGTCAGGTGTGGTTTGCATCGATCCAAGTCGGTCAGGAACCATGTATTTTTCTCTTTATTAACTTCTAAGCCTAGCTCTTTTCCGGCCATTAATAGAGTTTCTATATTTCTTTTAACTGTTAACTCACTATCTTCTGACATGTCCAGATCGTCAGCGTAAGCTAGAATGGACGTGGTTCCATTAGGGAACCATCCCTCTCAACACGAATTCCAGCACCAAATTAAAAAGGAGTAGTGACATGGCACCTCCTTGTTTTAAACTTTTACGTTTCTGGAATGTTTCAAACACAACATTTCCTACATTAATTTGTCCTTTGTTTCATTTTAGATATATAGGTACCTGTATCAGTTTCAAGAACTTTTTCGAGATTTCCAGCCTTACAAAGGCCTGATATATTTTGGTCAGTTTATAGAGTCATATGCCTGTTTAAAATCTACGAATACTTGGTGTTCTTTTTGTTGAATTCTCTTTTTTTTTAAAAGCTTAAAGTGAATATCTGGTCACTCGTCGAAAGATTCGTCTTTAGGTATGATCTCAGTCTCCTTATGGGAATATTTGACCCCACTTTTCGTCATCTTTTTTATATACAGGAAGGATGACCAAGTTTTTCCATTCCACGGGAATAGTTTCATTATTCCATATAGTTGTGATGAGCCCAAGTAACTTCTCTGTTAATATTTGTTCTGTAAAGCCTTGCATACGTGCTGAAATGTTATTTCGTCGTTAGTTTCTGTGCCATCTAGTAGAGCAAGCCAGCTATTCATTTTGTGCTGGTATTGATGCTGAATACAAGGATTCTTTAACTTTTCAACGTTGAATTGTTTACATTGCTATGTTTCGCTTCTGTGAGTTTGGTTCCGGTTTTTTTCGAATATGATTAAGACGTGGTCTGAATCGACTCCTCTCCTCTGTATGCTTTAACGTCTGCTACTTTACGTCTGTCTTCTTTCTATCCAAAAATGATGAATTTGTTTGGGCGTTTCTCCATTTTTTTTTTTTAATTCATTTTTGTTTTTATATTTTTAGAACTCACTTATACTAGACAAAAATGCTTAAAACTAGCTTAAATTTCAACTGACATAAAATACCTTACTGGCCCTGTACGGACACTCTAAAGCAAATAGAACAACTTAAGACTATGCCTTTCGGCCTTACGATTTACTTGTAATAATTAAAATAAATAAACAACTTAGGCCAAGAAAAGTGATATTTAAAAATTCTGTAATTTTCCTTGATTAACTGTTGTATATTTTTAATCAGTGACTTCAGTGTCCTGACCTCCGAGTTTTGTCTGTCGGTAAACCGCCTGTAAAAGAGTTTGAGTCTTGTTAGGAGTCTACTTTTTTGTCTGTGCAGAGCGTCGATTGTCGCGTTGCGGTATATGTTCGAGGTATCGTAGGATGTTTGGCGAGATATCGTATTGTCCGTCGTCTGCTTAATTTTATCATCCAATAAAATACCTGTCAATCTCACTGTTTGACAGGTTCCTATTGGATGGTGGGATGGAACCACTCAAGGTGATCAAGGCGATCTCGTCAGGGAATTGGCAAAGCGCGGCCAACGCGCCCTACTGTAATCGTAGGGGTGCGTTTAGACATACTCTGCCATATCCGCGAATTCGTCCGGTAGTGTGATCGCGGCACTAAGTCCGCAATGGTCACTGTCGTATACAAAGGTCCGTAGACAGTTAGTAGACCCTTCGTTCGTGTCAGCTAGTCTCAGTCATGAGATCCAGATAAGAGCCGCTCCTAGGATACGACGGAGTATCCGTTGCGAGTAACTTGAGTCTGTACTCTATGTTCCGCAAAACCCACCAACGGCTTAGCAGGCTTCCCCTAGTGTTGGGTATGTTGTTTCCCCAGTCACTATGTTTGGCATTCAAATCACCGGTCAGAATGTAGTAGTTTTCCACCAAGTTTAAGTGCAGAAATCGAAAAAGTGTCTCGAGCTCCGCAATGAAAATATTGGGTTGAGGTGCTTTAGGTGCGTAGGCAGCTATAATGTACATTTTCTTTCCATTTCGGAGAGGAATGCACACAATACAGGCCTCTAGCACCTGGAACCTCCGCACTTCACCCCTATATATAATTTTATGTTTAAAAGTGTTTTTGATGAAGATCGCAACTCCTCCACCTCGTATGGCGTTGGGTCGGTCCCTTCGAATTATTTTATAAGAACTATGCCGGATTTTGTGCTTCTGGTTTAGCTTTGTTTCGCTAACCAAAAGTACATCGCGGCTTTCGTCATGCAACAGATTGAAAAGTACGGCTCTTCGCTCAATCCTAATCAATGAATTCACATTGACCGACAGGATTTTAAGGGATTCTCTACCAGCGTACCCATTACGATTGTAGTTGCGCTAGGCCCGGCAGAAGCGAGTAGATTCTGTCCACTCGGGTCGCCTGCTCATGGATCTGCTGTTGGAGCTGGCCGATCTGCCCTTGGATAGCGAGCAGGATCGAACGCAAGTCCACCTCGGCCTCCGATGCCTTAGAAACAGGCACCGGCACTTTGGGCACAGCAATGTGTTTCTGTACCGTCGGGGTGTGACGGCTGGTGTTTCTAAGCGACCCGAGGGACGTCTCCCCTCAGACTTCTGCTTACGAGCCAGATTTGTTTTTCTAATATCTTGGAACTTAGGACATCCCCGATAGTTTGCAGGGTGTCCACGGTTCCTACAGAGCACGCATTTGAGCTGTTCCCTGTCAGCGACCTTGTCCTGGGTCAGATCGCATTCGACGTTCGTGTGGTTCTTTGCACACTTAACACATCGAGGCTGCATTTCGCAGTTCGACGCGGCGTGCCCGAACCTTAGGCAGCGGATACATTGCAAAATGTTTCCTTGCCTTTTTAATGTTTCCCATGTTACACGCTGGGAAGCTAAAGAAGTAATAGACCTTAGCCTCTCCAGCTTGCTGTTGGGTGCGAGCTGGACCAGGAAGAAAGGCAATAGCCGGTTCTCCCGTTTTGTTCGCGCCGTAGTAGCTTCTGTTGCGACTGCTTCTGCTGCGGCTGTTTTTGTTGCGGCTGCTTTTGTTTAGGCTGCTTTTGTTGCGGCTGCTTTTGTTGAGGCTGTTTTTGTTGCGGATGCTTTTGCTGCGGCTGCTTCTGTTGCGGCTGCTGTTGTTGTGTTGATTGTTGCGGTTGTAGTTGGGTGGCTGTAACATGCACCCCCCCTTTCTGCCGTATTTCCGAGAGCCGTTCTACTACGGCCTTCAATTTTGCGCGTAGAATACGCTCTTCAATTTCGAGGTTTTTTTGTTCCTCCTCCACAACCGAATTTGAAAGGTCGGCGAAGGAATTGTTCTCACCCGTGTAGCGACCTCCAGAGATGTGGGCAACGTCACTTTCCACGGGGAAAGGTTGCTGCACTTCTTTAGATTTTGATTTCGCCCCTACCCTCGCTTCGACT
Source organism: Merodon equestris (assembly GCA_958301585.1). Lineage (NCBI taxonomy): Eukaryota > Metazoa > Arthropoda > Insecta > Diptera > Syrphidae > Merodon > Merodon equestris. Next base: position 136,866,039 of record OY284413.1, read on the forward strand.
CGCAGTTTTTCTGTCAAAGTGGAGAGGGAGGGGCGTTTAAGTAAATTACTCCGCGGCGTGAGTTTTCTCCGTTTTTTTATTCTATCGGTCATCCAAACGGCGGACGGAATTGCGAAGTCGGATAGATCATCCGACTCCGACTCCGACTCCGTTAGACGAATGGGATTTCTCCCGACGTCCTTAGACATTTTTCCTGCTACTGCTGATGAGCTGAGGATGCACTCACAAAAGTTCAACAACGCACACCCACTGGGGGGTTCAACGCGGAATTTTGACACACGCTTATTTGTCCTCACACGGTTGTTCGCGCACACACAATTCTACACGCACACACGACACCGCGGTTTGTGATCAGCTACTTTTTCTTTTTTTTCAAAACAAATTTAAATTTTATTTTCAATTTTGATTTTTCTTTTTCAAATTTTAAAATCTAATTTTCGCTTTTAGCTTCTAGTCGCACAGCCTACTGAGCGAGAAGTGGGGCGTTTCTCCACCGGGGGCTATCTACATACATACATATGTACCTTGTGTATTCTACCGTGTTAGAATGTTGTAGTTTTTATGATCATATTTTTTGAGCTAGCGGGACTTTTTCCTTTGATGAGAAATTGAGACTTTCTTCTACTATTTCTGGCTTATACATATATCGTTTCTTTTCCCATTTTCATGTTGAAGTCCCCGAATACAATTTTCACATCGAAGGATGAGAAATTTTCAAATATTTCATCCATTCTCTCATAAAGTGCGTCTTTTACTTCTCCCTACTTATCTTCCGTACAGAAGTAAGAAGTAAGAAGTACATGTTTAGTTCTAGCGGAGACCCCGGATTTCGGCCATCGACATTCAGTCGTTGTAAAACATTACGTCCATAACGCTCTGCACCATTTTGTTCTGATGAAGAACTCTGTTCCAAGATTGCATCCGTATCGCCACACACGAAAGTATAGACGTCTTAAACCGTTGTTCCGTTATAAAGTTAAACTTCCTATACCGATGTGATATCCAATTTATACTTACTAATTTCATTGAGCACTGTTTAGTAAGCACCCGGTCTGTACAAATATCGTATGTTCCACGAGCCTATCCTAATTTCTGTGCATTCCCGTTCATGGATGCTTCCCCTTGGATAGTTTCCATACGGATATCCGATGGGGAAAGTAGTTAATGACCGAAGTATTTTACCCACGGAAGACTAGCCCAATTTAACACCCAGGTGGATCAACGATTTTTGATATTGTGTTGAGCGTGATGTTGATGTATTGCTGTGAGTGTGTGAATTGGCCACAGCTTTTCTTTTTTCGTCAATCTAGCTAGTCAAGGAGATTGAAGTGATATACGTCTCCAATTGATTAGGCTTTTGCAAGTCAATCATTTAACAGGGTTTCTTTCGGCTGGCTATGACCTTTACGGCAATTGCGGTCGACTTAGCTTTCTTTGGCGCTGAATCTCCGTCTTCTTTGCTTATACTGTTGTTTCATTTCTGACATGGTGGTGCATCCGTTTTTCAACGGTGAACAATTTTCTACAAAATTGCTCGCATACCTATTGAATCGGCATTCAGCAAATGCGGCACACATCTTGCGCATAACTTTCGATGCCCCTAATCCCACAGCTATCGCACTCACTCCGTGTTCTTATGGTTTTTAGCAGTCCTTCATATGGTTTTAACGGTTGACATCGAAGGAGTAAGCTTTTGTCAACTGCAGATAAACTTGGAGTACTTTTCACTTTACCTACGTGCATAAACAGAGTTAATAGAAATATTAACAGAAATAAGCAGTGCTGCATACATGAGGGTGTGAGGGCTCTGTCATTGAACAAAATAATCAGATCGTCTTTTGAGACTGCAAAAGGTGCAGCAATAACTGTAACTGGCAATGCTTATCAGCGTGTTCTGAGAACATCCTACGTACAGTTCATGCAAGTGGTTTTAGTAGCATGGAGCCACTTCCCACAATTATACAGCTTTGCCTCAAAGATTAATGTCCAACTGTAGTGATTTAAAAAAAAACAAAAAAAAACAAATGACGCGGGTATTACCGCTGATTACTTTTCAAAAATATTTTTTTTTTATTTGATTTGAAAATCCTAACTCTACCGCGAGATACCTTGTACATGCTCTCTACCAAAAACGATGCGTACCAACGTTTACTCGGGGTATATGCAGCTCTCAATATACATGTTTCCAACAATATTGTTGGAGAATAAACAGAGAATTAATATAGTATAATCAATCTGTGGTAATTGAGGATGAAACCTTCTCTTGAACGACTAAGAAAACAATACAGAAAACCATCATCACCCTAACATTGTTACATGGCGCAGAAACATAGAATATGTCTAAAAGCATGTAAGCAGCCTCCGTCTTATCGAAAGCAAAATAATTGGTACAACCGCGAACAACACCATATACAGGGAGTTTGTCAATTGTTTTTGTACATAATTCCTGAGACATGTTGAAAGTATTAATGATTCAATAAGTCGAAAAGGACCTTAGCTAACTTTATTTGCCCACGTTCAAGTCATACGACTAGATACAATTTTGGGACTGGGAACTAGGGCTAGAAAGTTTGAGCTTTAATAGAGCTTTATTAGAAGCCAATATATTGGACTAGATCGGAAAACATGAGTGAAATGCCTCTTTATAAAGTTTGTTAACAGGCGAAAAGAGTACAGTTACGTAAAACCGGAACTACTATATAAAATAATTGCGTGATAACATGCTGCTCTGTTAAATTTTTCCGCAAAATCCTGAAAGCTCATATTTCTGCAGGGCGTAATTTAAAAACAATGCATACATACTCGTACAGAGAGCAAGATACGAAAACAAAAAAAAAAAACAAAAATCACTATCATGGCCAACAAGCTAACCTCTGTTCGTGGAGATGCACGAATTGGCTTAGTTGGATTTTTTAATTAATCCCATAAATTCTTACAGCTGAGTAACGCAATTTAGTTTGCCTGCCGGGCGATAACGTCACCAACCCCTTCTTCTTCGCTGCTTTCTTCCATTTCATCGTATTTTTTTCATCTGGATTTTTTAAGGTTTTTTTTGTTTTTGTTTCTTGAACAAGCCCTATGGTACGTACATATCTGCTGGGTATATTCTTGATATGCAATGAGGGCAATAAGAAAAGAGAGGAGATAAAAAAAAGAAAAAAATATCCACCCGCACTTTGCTGGATGAATTGACCATTTTGTGTGAAGCTTTGAACTAAGGTTGGTTGCCAAGTTGCCCTGCTTCACCTGGGTCAGCCTTCATTAATGTTTCGGTATGTGAAGCTTTGATTTCGTTTCCTTCTTCCCTGTTGTATCTTCTTTCCCGTGATCAACTAGTAAGAGTAAGGTTCTTGTCTGTCTACCCGTTAATGCCCAAAGGATATTCTCAAAGTCGGGTTAACGCAAAAAAGAGAAAAAACAACTCTTTTCTACCATTCAGGTACAGTACGAGCCCGACCATCATTCTAATATATTTTTTTCGGTTTTCTTTTCTTACTTCCTTCTATTTTTCTGTATGGTTTGTTTTGTTTTCCCTATGCTGTCTCTTTGGTTCTAATGAAGGGATGTCTGCGCCTGTATTGGTGGCTATAAGTCGGTGCACTTTTTTCTCGCCTACCCTCTGACCAGTGGGTGGTTCGGATGTCGATGTCAGTATGAAATTGAATCTTTAGGATAAAGAAGAAAAAAGGAGAGTATTGCATATAGAACCAAGTTCGCCGCGACATTCCGAGAGTGCAAAAGGACAAGCTTCACCAGAGACCAGACTAAGGACATCGTAATGCAAAAGCAAACGGAAGAAAGATAAAAAAAATTCATTGTCTTGCGCACACCACCCACCCACTGGCGCAAAATAGACAATGCCAGCAACTAATATCCGTCCAATCCTGAGCCACCCTGTCTTCATATTTCTCTCCTCAGCCTTTCTGCTTACCACTATATCGGGTGAAATGAAAAAAAAAAAATTGGGAAAAAATCACCTCCTTGCTCGAGTATGTATATACGAGTATGTAGTCCTGCAGGGTGATGCATTGTGCTCCCATCAGTACGCTCACATCCACTTGTGAGATTTCGTCGACTTGGGGGTATCCGCGCGCGTTTTTCAAAAATGTTCTTCATTTCCCCCTCCCTTTTGCATCGCTATTTAGTCACAGTGTGAAGAAGAATCATCGTGAACGGCATGAAAGTCCGAGGGCAGCAATCCTTGGATCGATAGTCAATGGGCTGACTTGCATTGCCAATATCCTATACCTCTATTATGGTACTTACTATCCATCCACCCTTTATGCAATTCTTACATTTTTTTTGTCCTCCTTTATCTTCCGTAACATAGGTTTGGTTTTTGCATCTATGTATAGTTTTATGTATGTATGATGAGAATATTGGGTGGGCCTCAAACCACATCATTCGTACAATCGTCTCGATATATATGCAACTACATACTTGCGCCAGTAACTGTTGGTGTAGGTAGAATGGAGGCCTTCGGAACGGAAGGAATGAGATTAGGGAAAAAATCACCATCAGCAATGTATTTTAAGACAAGAGTAGCGGAAGAAGGAGGATACCATCGAGTGGACGAAAATACTCGTGGTACGACGTGAAAGCTGGATTGTTTCGTGACTAGGGGAATAGAGGGTCAATGATGATGATAGGAATGTCGAAAAGAAAAATTAAATTTTTTGTCGAACGACAGAGAAATCGATTAATGCCTCTGGTTGTGCTTTTGGGAGTATAAACGCTGTCCTGCTGAAAAATATTTTTGAGAAATTCCTACAGACAATAAACTCATATATGTATACCTATATGTATGTACATGTGTATGTGCTCCAAGTCTATGATCCAAACTTTTGTTATGACGGGTTAGTACGTATGTACCTACCTGCATACTATGTTTATTTTATTGAAAATGGGATTCAGGGTTTGTATTGCACAAAAAGTATCGGAAAAAAGATTCATTTTAGATATTGCTAGCAAAGCTTAAAATTCTTCAAAGCACATCTCTGGAGCGTCAACACACTTTTATCATCGGCTTTACCACGACTCGGAGGCTTTCTGGTATGCGAATTCTCGGAGTTTCTTGATGATACGCTCACGTGATGACCATCCTTTGATGGGAGGATTTCACTTTTAGGCGTAGAAAAAGTTTGCCTGGGCCAAGTGGGGTTGTAGGGGGAATGGAATATCGACGCGCAGTCTTTTTGCACAGTTGCTCGGTCACCTTGGAGCATTTGGATGTATTTGCCCTTTCTCTTCAATCGCAATATTGCTAAGATCTGCGATCTGCACATTTAATCGCGGGTCTGAATTTATGTACTTAATTCGATGTTTCTTGACGTTGACAGTCGTCCAGCGCGGGGTTAGTCCTCCACACTCTCTGGACACTTGATGTGAGCGCGATGCGATTTACAGTCGTCACGACCAAATTGTTCCCGATATTTTTTAATCAAACCCTGTATACATACATAAGCTTTAGAACTTTAGAGCTTTAGAGCTGTCCTTAATTTGTGAAGTTAGTCAACAGTCACGATTCCCTAGTAAGCGTCGGCTGTGGAATGAGGTTAATGCTTCGTCATGATATCGAGACCTCAGTTTATTATTGTAGGTTCAATAGACAAACTGTGCTTATCTATTTAAGAATTCATGGGAATCTTGATTATTATGATTGAAAAAGTAGATTTCAATTTCAAAGAAAATCCATGGCTTGAGTGCATTTTTCACACTCTTCGATATATTTCTTTGTTTCACATATAGCCTATTTCAAGCCTTTGGGAGTTTTAGGTATAGTTTCAATGGAAGCTCAATGGACTTGGCGCCTATACAAAACACTATTTTGCTGTAATCTACCCTTACTTCAAATGCACATTTTTAAGTCAATTTTCAATGCCAACCGCAATATCTCCAGAAATACCTTTTTCAAAGAAAAATTTGTATTTTGATCGTAACTTTACAAGCTTTCAAATATATCGAATTGCGCTAACGAACTTTCTCTTTGATATACATATTTAAAATGTTACTTTTTTTAGACAACATAACATGTATTGTTATGAGTTTCGAAGATGAAATAATTTCTTTAGAGATGATTGCAATGGTGATGAACATGCTGCAATCCATTGAACTGTTTTCCTTTACCATAAGAACGAAATGGTTGAAAATTTTGAAATAATACAATGTTTCTTGATCTTGATCTCCTTCGCTCTTCGGGCGCCTTGTCGGGGCGGAGGGGCTTAAGAGGTCAATGACCTCAAACTAAGACCCGGAGAACCGAGTTTATTATGGATGAATGGACAACCTAATGGATGCTATTACTCCAGGTGGCACCCGCAATAGCGGAAATCCACCCGCGATCTCCCTGATCGCGGCCGGGGCAAGGATTCTGGCGGCCCCACCACTCATTCAAAACTCTCCGGCAGCCCGGAACGACACCGACTCCTGCGGCTCACTGTCCGACCACCTGGTTGGACTGAGCATGAGTGGTGCAACCAACGGAGGCGACACCGACGATGTCGTGGCACGGGAAACCGCTAAGGTTGAACGAGCCCCAGAATTGGGACGTACTGTAGATTGCACTGCTAAGTGTCGGCGGCTAGTAAAGGCTGTTGCAGGAGGCACAAGCATGCCAGCACTTTCGGCATGCGCCTCAAACACTCCTCTTCTTATTGGTGACGGTCAAATCCCCAATAAGAGCGTGCCAGGTTCCAAAACTGACGGAGCTGGAGGTGTTCAGGGTCCTGTTATGGCCGGCGCCACCGCCGAAAAAGGCGATGATGCTGACAGACAGACTCTGATCGCAGAAGGCGAAGCGGTCTCGGAACACAACAAACCTGAAGCTGGCAGAGCTGTTCCAAAGCGGCGTCGGAAGGGAGCAGGAGCTCGAACCGAAAAAGGTAAAAGCGCCCGCAAACGGAAGACGGCCGCCGGAGACAATCTTGCTGAGGACAGAGAACGTGATGTCTCCTCCTCTGACGTAGCGGCGGGAAATCGGAGTCCGAAGGTTGATGCGGCGACTAACAAAGACCAAACAAAAATCTGAAGACGGAGAGGACCAAAGACTGCTCGTCGGAGGCGGGCACTTCACACAAATCTGTGATCTTCACTCAGATTAACCTACAGCATTGCTAGACGGCTACTGCTCTTCTCAGTAGCAGAATTGCATGCAGTAGTACAAATCATCACATTGTATTGTATCCATTCAAGAACCATGGGTGTGGAATAAACGCCTGTGTGGTCTTGGTGGTATATGTGATGCTATGATCCTTTATGATGAGCGATCCGAAAGGCCCAGAGTCTGCCTCATCATATCGAACACGCTATCGGCAACCAAACTTATTCAATTCTCTGGTCAAGATTTGGTGGCTGCGAAAGTTAGCTACAAAGCGCACGGAGAAATTGAACACTTCGTCGTGGCGTCTGCATACTTCCCCTACGACTCGGTACTACCCCCGCCACCTAAGGCGGTTTCCGAACTCGTAGAGTACTGTGAAGCCAGAAGGATTGGACTCATCATCTGTTGCGATGCTAACGCTCAAAATACAGTTTGGGACAGCAGCAAATGCAACCGGAGAGGAGACCTACTTTTAAACTTCATTCTTTCGTCTGACCTTATCATCAAGAATGTTGGCGCTCAACCAACCTTTGTGACGGCGAGACGACAGGAAGTGATTGACCTAACCCTCTCTAATAAGCATGTGAAGGCCATCACTAACTGGAGAGTCTTACCAGATGTTACGCTGTCAGACCATAGATACATCGAATTCCAATTGAAGTGTGGGATCTCTCCCGCGCAGCCCAAGCGGAATCCGAGAAAGACAGACTGGGTGCGATTTAGCGTCTAAACTCAAAACAAATCAATTGGTGGAGGATGCCGTTCATAACCTGAACGGCGCCATTACCAACTGTTTTGAACTCGCATGTCCTGTCAAAAAACCTCCCAGCTGGAAGCCGGTTCCCTGGTGGAACGCTGAGCTCCAATGTCTTCGCAGGGAAGCCAGAAGTCTCCTGAACAGATCGCTTAAATCGAACTCGGAATATGACTGGAATAAACATCGTAAATCGAAGAAGTCCTTCTGCGAACAGATCAAATCCCTGAGCGCGACCAGCAAGTTGGTTAACGTCCTCAAACGAGGAAAATCGACAAAGCTGGATATACTCAGAAAGTCTTATGGTACCTTCACCGAGTCTAAAGCAGAAACTCTTGGTTTACTGTTTCAGACCCATTTTCCGGGAAATCAGACTGTCATCGGCTCGTTGCACACTCCCTCATTGGAAACTGTGACTGAAACGATGAAAACAACTCGGCGTAGCTGGTATGTTGCGTCACGCGTGGCAACTACTGAAGCCAATGAATTTGCTGTGGTGGCTTTAAGTCGCCGGACACTGATGGGATATACCCCGTTATGCTGCAAAAAGGTATAAGACAGCTGCTTCCTACTCTGAAAAGAATTTTCACTGCTAGCCTGGCACTTGCCTATATACCTATTCCTTGGCGCGCGGTGAAATTGGTCTTTATTCCCAAAATAGGGAAAGAGGATTACTCACTAGCCAAGAGTTTTAGACCAATAAGTCTAACATCCTTCTTGCTGAAAAGCATGGAAAAATTAGTAGAGTTGCACGTGCGCAATGTTGCCCTTCGAATGCATCCTCTGTCCGACATGCAACATGCTTATCAGCGCGGAAAATCCTGCGAGACTGCGCTTTAAAACCTAGTTTGGAGAATTGAATCCGCTCTCGAAAGGAAAGAGTACGTATTAGGCATTTTGTCGACATTGAGGGAGCTTTTGATAACGCTACTTTTGACAGCATGTGTAACGCTGCTAGACGGCATGGCGTAGATGATGCACTGGTTTTGTGGATCAAAGCAATGCTCGTGCACAGGACATTGATCGCTGATGCAGGCCTCGAATAATGTGTCAAGTCTGGAGTAAACAGGGGCCGCCCGCAAGGTGACGTCTTGTCTCCGCTGTTATGGTGCATGGTGGTCGATTCTTTGCTAGATGCTCTCAATGCCTCTGGAATCTATGCCCAGGCCTAAGCGGATGATGTTGCTGTTCTCTCTGTAGGCTCATGTTTAGCGAATGTCTGTCTCAAAGCGCAGAAGACATGTGGGATTCCCTACAACAATCTGGCCTGGAGAAAGCCAAATCACTGCTCGGAACATCTAAAGACCCCTGCCAACACACAAAAGAAACCTGGTGGTGGACAGACGAAGCCAAAGCAGTGATTCACGAAAATAAAATGGCTTTCCAAGCTTGGTCAAAGTGCTCATCTACTAATAGAGAGGAAAAAGTTCGCCGTGAAAAGGTATATAGATATTGCAAAGGTATCGCGAAGAAAAACTGCGCCGAATTCAAAGCGAAAATCATGGAAGGCCTATATCAGGAGTTGGAAGAAATTTCGTCTTCCGCGTCTGACAGGAACCAGGCTACCCAGGAGCTTCGACAAAGCAATTTGAACAAAGGAGCAAATATCTTTAAGACAGCCGCCCAGAGAAGAAGAAATGCTCAGGAGATTCGTTTCCCAAAGTTTATTAACAATGCTGAAGGCCAACTCCTTGTGGAAGACGAAAAAATTCTCCACAGATGGCGACAGTATTGCGAGGAACTTCTGAACGAACAGTTTCCCCGAGTGTACTTTCCAAGAGCCGCCCCGAATCATGCCGAAATATCCGACATCACAGTCGAAGAAGTTCGGTACGCGGTTAAAAACTCCAAGAAAAGAAAAGCTGTTGGGCCGGACGGGATACCCTCTGAGTTTTGGAAAAAGATGGGAGACATCGGGTCTAGATGGCTCATGGTTCTTATCTCCAAACTTATGAGATGCGACACTATGCCTAATCAATGGAGGAAAAGCTATCTTCTTCCTTTGCACAAAGGAAAGGGTGATACGCGAAATTGTGATAACTACCGTTCTGTCAAGCTGATGTCGCACACCATGAAGATCGTTCAACGGGTATTAGATAGCCGACTGCGGAAAATAATACGACTATCTGATGACCAGTGCGGGTTTGTCTCGGGTAAATCAACAACAGATGCAATCCAAAGTATAAGAGTCATGATGGAAAAGCATCGTGATTCGTCAAAGCACTTGCATATGGTGTTGGTTGATTTCGAGAAGGCCTTTGACCGGCAACCAAGAGATCTTTTATGGGTAACGCTAAGACAAAAAGGAGTTCCAGAAACCTACGTGCGAGTGATTATGGACATGTATAAGAGAGCAACGACAAGAGTAAGATGCACCGCAGGAGTCACCGAAGAGTTCGCAATCAAAGTCGGTGTACACCAAGGGAGCGTCCTCAGCCCACTGCTCTTTATAGCAGTCCTTGATTGCTTGCTTGAAGGAAAAGTGACGGACCCCAATGTGCACCAGCTATTCTTTGCTGACGATGGGGCCATTATAAGTGATGATCAGGCGTCCCTACAACGAGCACTTGATGTGTGGGTGGACATTTTTGAGGGACACGGGTATCGTATTAGTTCAAAGAAGACAGAGTATCTGTGCTGCCCGTTCTCTGACCCTCATCAGCCTATTCCAGACATTTACTTGAATGGAAGAGTGCTTCCCAAGTGTGAAAAGTTTAAATATCTGAGATCTATGATTAATAGAGAAGCAACTTGTGATGACGACATCAAACATCGCGTAAGCGTAGGGTGGATGAAGAGGCGGGAAAACTCCGCCATCTTCTGTGATCGAAAAATGCCCCCTAAGCTGAAAGGAAGGCTCTACACTTCAGTTGTACGTCCGGCGCTCACATACGGTTCACAATGCTGGACAATGCACAAAAAGTATGAGAGCAAATTAACGGCAGCTGAGATGAAGATGCTTCGCATGACAGCGGGAGTAACAAAGCGTGACAGAATTAGAAGTTCAAAGATCCGAGGAAGCCTCCACGTAAAAGAAACCATCACAAGAAAGATAGAGCGCGACCGACTCAGTTGGTATTGCCATGTTCAAAGGAGAGATCCTTTGAACCCCGTCCAAAAGGCAATATCAATCAACGTTCCAATTTCAACACGCAAAAAAGGCAGGCAGAAAAACAATTGGTGCAAACAAATGCAAAAACACCAGCATTTGATTGGCCTCAGCGATGAAGTAATCCCAAACCGGGAAGCCTGCCGCTACTTTCTGAGGTCAAACCGGCGGACCCCACAAGCGGACCAGTAGGAATGCAGTTAAGTGGGAAGGTTATAGTCCTACACTTCTGACCATAACGACGCCGGAAAAAAAGGAAAAGAAGAAGACAGCATATGCTAAAGAGGCATTTTGTTCAACATAGACACTATCCCAAAGCTCATAGCGTAACCTATTATTCAAATCACGGAAGTTAATTTTACGAAAACTGGCTTGAGATGGAACGATTGGCTTACTACATTTTATGTTTTCAAAAAAGATTCCAGTCATACAGTGATCAGTTATACTAAGGTCCAAGTTGATACCAATAAGGAGGTCTATCGAAATATATACTCAACGCGAACAAAAACATGGTCGAGGCAGGTGCCTGAACTTGGTCTAGAAGGTTCAACAACCAAGGCTGGAAATCCATGTTCAGCCATGAGCGCTTAGTAATAATCGGAAACGGAATTAGAGTTCAAAATATCTAGATTGAAGTCACCTAGAATAACAAGATTTTTAGATAGCTCATTAGCCAGAAAGTTAGAAAATTCCTCTAAAAATAGATTAAGTGGTGAAGAATGAAGCCTATATACACAGAGAAAGTTAAACATTTCATTGTGGATGTTGCAACAAACTTTGATTATATCCGCGCTTCTTAAATTACAAATGTTGACATCACACTGATACAAAATTGACTCCCACTCCACCGGCAGAATACGTATCATTGGTATTCCCAAAAAAATTATAATTAGGAATATGGTAAACTTCAATTTCACAAGAATAAATCCAAATTTCAGATACAAATAATATTTCTGGAAGGTTTACAAGAGCTTCAATATTCCCAACCAGTAAATCGAAGTTTTGACGTAAACTGCGGATATTTTGGTGTAAAATAAAAAATGACTTGCCATCAGATTCACGTCTAAAAATACTATCAAAATTACTTCCAATGCTTCTAGTAGTGGGGCTGTCGAACATAATATCGAAATCATCATTCATATTATTGCCCTTGCAGAGCAGCTAGTTCATCAAATGATCTTATGACAACAGCCTCACTATTATCAAATTTTCTCATTAAAATATGAGAATTTCGAAACCACAAGTATTTGAATTTATTCTTCGTTTTTAATCTTTTAGCTGCCATAAATAAAGCTTTAGAATACCTTGTTAAGCAATTATTAATAAAAATATTTGTGTTACCACCAACAACAAATAACGAGGAGTTCAGTTTCTTCTTTGCATTTTTTTTGCTTTCCATCACTTTCTGCTTGATGTTGTGCGAAGAGAAATGCACGCAAAGAATATTACCGCGATCATTTGAGGTGGAGGTTGTACTCGCACTTGTATGTTTTGCTTTATTTGTGTGCTTTACATAACATTTCTGTATGTCCTTTGTCGAGACGGAGATATTTAAAGCTTTGTCAAAGATTTCATTTACTCTCTCCCTTGCATTTAAACTATTTAAATCAGGAACACCAACAATTTCAATAGCATTCTCCAGTTGCTTACCCTGTTCACTCTGCTCTCCAATTTAGCCACCATCGAACGCAGTGTTTCATTCTCCTCTTTCAGCTTCTGGACTATGCTGAGAAAATCGCAGTTAATTTTTTTTTAAGCTGAGTGAATTGCAGTTACTTCTGGTATAATTCTTTTAAGATGGCTTATAAACCCACGAAATCGCCCGAACAGGGCAGGAGCTTCATCTGCTGCCTCCGAAGTGATGTTTGTAAATGGAATAGATTTTTCCTTAAAAAAAATCAGTCAGGACATTAAATATTGATTCGCCCTTATTATCCGCCCTTAAAGTTTTCGCGAATAGCAGCTCTTTATGGATTTCTTCATCCATAACAAATCGAACATATGCCAATATTAATGCTTCATTACCAGGTAAAATTGACTCGTCCAGTTGAATAGAAAAATGAGTTGTTTACAGATAATTACACAATAAGCTTTCAATATCAGAGCTCATTTCATCAATGCGTCATTGTACAGTGTATCTCAAATTAATTTTTTTCAGTACCTCAAATGGAGGTTTTAAAACCTCTTCAACGGCGGGTAAAATTAACTTTTCTCCGATGGTGTGCGGTTTTCCAAATTTCGCTATAAGCACTGAGATATTGTATGATGGCCGCAAGCCATCATCGTTACTTTGAGACGTTGAAGCGAACCTACTGTGCACGGTGGGGTTCTGTTCATATTTTTCCTTTAATGTTTGAAAATATTTTAAATCTTTGCCTATTTAATCAGAATGACATCTTCTTAGATGATCTTCGAGCTTCGATGGTTTCATAGAGTCATTGCTCAAAATTTTGTTACATAAAAGGCATATGGGCAATCGTTTGTCTGCCTTTGATGGAAAAAAACCAAATTTCAAATAATCAACTCTGTACTGTCGACATTTTTTCTTAGATTCAACAACGTTTCATATCAGTTACCTACCCGTAAAGAAAAAAAATGTTTGTTTAGTAATCATAAGCCGATTTTAACAGGATATGGCTTTTTCAACAGAATAGGAAAAGGAGCAATAAGCCGTTAAGACCCATAAAGAGGTTCTCATAAGACGGTTGGAATTATTTTAATGTAATATAAAACATTCTTTGATTAATTATTATACAATATATATATTATTATATATTTTGATACATTTCTGTTAATTCAAGAGCAAATACCTATGTACTTTTAACAAATATTTCGACACCATAGCTCCACGATTTCAATGATTTATTTATTACATTGATGTACGTTACGTGTGGTACCTACTATATTTTTAGTCATCTAGTATTAGCAACTACGAGGGCTATACCTCTTCTTTAGCGAATCGCCACAGTCGGGCAAATAAAAAATTGTAAATAAAAAGTATAATACTTCTTCTTCTTCTTTCAGTGGCGCTACAGCCCGGTGTGGGCTTGGGCCTCAACCAACAAGCGTCTCCAGCCAGCGCGATATCCTGCCAGCCTTCTTCAGTTACGCACACCAAGTTGGTTGAGGGCCTTTTCCACTTGTGTGCGCCATTTGAGTCGAGGACGTCCTCTGTTGCGTTGCCCCAATGGCTGGGATTCAAAGACTCTTCGGGCCGGAGCTGTGTTGTCCATACGCTCTACATGGCCTAGCCATCTTAAGCGATGTATCCGTAGACGCTTAACCAGGCACATGCCGCCGTACAGCCCATATAGTTCATGATTGAATCTTCTCCTCCAGATGCCATCAACGCAAACAGGACCAAAGATCGCACGCAGAACTTTTCTCTCGAAAAGACCAAGAGCTTCCTCAACCGCTTTCAACAGCGTCCATGCTTCTCACCATAAAGCAGGACTGGTATGATTAAGGTATTGTATAAAGCCAACTTGGTCCTTCGAGAGAGGGCTCTATTACTAAATTGCCTCTTGAGGCCAAAGAAACAGCGGTTGGCAAGAGTGATTCTGCGTTTGATCTCGGTACTGATGTTGTTGTCCCTATTTATTGCAGAGCCGAGGTAGACGAAGTCCTTGACTACCTCGAAGTTCAGGCTACCCATTGTGACGTTCTGTCCCAGACGTCGATGTTGTGTATCCTTTCTTGATGACAACATGTACTTCGTTTTGCCCTCATTTACCACTAGACCCATTTTAGCCGCCTCCGCTTCAATGCCAGCAAACGCCTCATTGACGGCTCACTGTGTTCGACCAATCACGTCAATATCATCCGCGTAAGCTAGCAGTTGAACGGACTTGTGAGTTTCGCACGATCTTCTCGAGTATTAAGTTGAAGAAGTCACATGACAGCGCGTCGCCTTGCCTAAAACCTTTTTTGACATTAAAGGTCTCAGTAAGTTCGTTGCCGACCTTGATGGAGCAGCGAGAGTTCTCCATCGATATCCTACACAATCTGACGAGTTTGGTAGGGATGTCAAAACTAGACATGGCTTTGTATAGCTCGTCTCTATGCACGCTGTCATATGCGGCCTTGAACTCGACGAATAGGTGGTGAGTGTCGATCTGCATCTTTTGGGTCTTTTCCAGAATTTGCCGCAGTGTGAAGATTTGGTCTATTGTTGACTTCCCTGGCCTGAAACCACATTGATATGGACCTATCAGGTTGTTGACGAACGGTTTCAGGCGTTCACACAAAACGGCAGAGAAGATCTTGTAGGCGATGTTAAGGAGACTTATTCCTCTGTAGTTCGTGCAGTCAAAGGGGTCTCCTTTCTTGTGGATCGGGCAACCGACACTCATCGGGCATGCTTTCCTCCGACCATATCTTACAGATGAGCTGGTGCATCCTCCCTACCAGATCATTCCTAGCTGCTTTTAACAGTTCCGCGGACAATCGTCGGCTCCAGCAGCTTTGTTTGACTTAAGTCTCGATATTGCTATCTTGACTTCGTCAAAGTCGGGGGGACGGAATTCTTGTGTATCGTCGTCCAAATTGAGTGGAACATTCTGCCTGACAGCGGTATTTGGGTCGTCATCGCCGTTTAACAGTCTGTAGAAATGATCCTTCCAAATTCTCAGCATCGACTGCGGTAAAACTTTCGGACTTCTATCCTGCTGCACTTTCTTTTTCTTTTTGAGAAGCCGGTTCTCTTCCCTCCTCTTCTGTTCGTAGAGCTCACGAACAGCTCTCGTTGTTCGATGCATTCGGTTGTAGGCGTCTTGCTTGGCTGCATGGGCCTGTCCGCACTCGTCGTCAATCCATGGGTTTTTCCTGGGTTGTGTTGTATAACCCAGCACATCAGTGTTAGCTTCCTTGATGGCTTTTTGACAACGTTTCCAGTCTTCTTCTATGGTCAGTGCAGGCGATGTTGAACTTTCAGAGATTTTTTGGGAGACTCGGTCGGCAAAGTTCCTAGCGATCGTTTGCTATTGTAGCTTTCTGACGTCAAACCGAAGTGTTCTTTCTCGACTCCCTTGTTGTTTTGATATCCGTGTTGTTACCTTGGCTACAACAAGGTCAATGTTGGCTCCTCGGAACGTTCGGACATCGAGACTACTGGAGTAGTGTCTGACGTCAATCGAAATGTGATCAATCTGGTTGACGGTTGATTGATCAGGGGACCGCCAGTACTCACTAAAGAGTGGTTCCGCCCCGAGGCGAAGTCCACGAGCCTGAGTCCGTTCCCGGATTTGTTGTCGTGCAGTCGTGTTTTCCAATGACTCTAGCAAAGATTTCTTCTTTTACCAGCTGTGCATTAAAATCTCCTAGAACGATCTTGGAGCTGGGACATTGGTCGTATGTTCTTTCTAGGAGATCATAGAAGTCATCTTGGCTGTTGTCATCTCTGTCTTGAGTCGGAGCGTGGGCGCAAATCAAGCTAATGTTACCGAATTTAGCCTTGATGCGGATTGTTATGGGGGCTCGCTTATGAATTTGAAGCTCAAGACTTTTTGCCTTAGTCTGCCTCGAACAACAAATCCACATCCAAATAAGCGCTGCCTTCCCCCTCTGTAGCAATCGCCGTAGTAGAGGTCGCAGTTTTTCATCCTCCTTTTGCCCGGCCCATTCCACCGTACTTCCTGGATTGCGATAATGTCTGCTTTGTGGCAGTCAAGGGCCTCCGCGAGTTCATCAGCTGCACGTGGTCTGTTAGGGGACCTCACATTCCACGTGCAGATCTGAAGTTCATAGTCCTTAATTATACGTTTGCCGAGGTCGTCAACAGTGTATCCATAATTATCCGAGGCTTGTGGTTGCTTCGTAGTGAGTAAGTTTTTTACAGGTACGGCTCACTAGGCCATAGCCCAACCGACTAATCCTGTTTTCTGGCGCAGGATACTCGCCATTCGCCCTTCTCCGTTAGTAACTCCCAAAGGAGTCTCCAGATGGCACCACGAGGAGGTGGAGATAGGACTTGCTAACAGAGCCGCAAGGTGTTCGTCTGCGGTGGCTCTTCTCGTTTTTTGTGGAACTAACATCCGTCGGATAAATGTTACCTATACAAGGCCATTTATGATCAAAAATATAATACTAAAAGTTAAATTTTTCTCGGCTTTCTCTTCTTTTAAAGAAGTATCGAATAATGGCCCTGTTCAGTATTTGATTTTTATTACGTACATACTACACGCAAACATAATAAATATAATATTATTACGATATAAAATAGAGGTATGTATAACAAATGTATAAATAGGGAGGTATTTACTTCTTCCGGCACTCACAAACACTGACATTGATTCTTTCATACTTTTCTTTTCAAAATTCACAAAACAAATCAGCGTTTGTCCTTGGCAGCATTCGTATTTATATGCATTGGTGAGGCATCAGATAAGTTCATGCAAAATTGCAAGCACAGCAGAAGTCGAATTTCGTCTCTTTGCACGTTTGAACAAGCGTTGCGGGCGGCATGGCGGCGCTTTGCAAGTCTCGACATGCGTTGCACTGATTATCACATATACAAGTTTCTACAAGTAACAGTCGCTGATCTTCTTAAATAATGGTATTCATGCTATAGGCTATCTGATCCATATACCAGCCTAACCGAAAAAATTGTTCTTTACTCTCAAAACCAGATACATTTCCGTGGACTCCCACTTAGAACTGGTGAACCCCCTTTTTTTCATGCCAACGTAGACCCTCATTGAGTCTCCCGTGGACCCCTGGGGGTCTACCTGGAACACTTTGGGAATCACTGCTCTAAAGCATTCGGTACTGTCCTTCTAAAAAAAAACTCAAATATAAATTCAATGTTGATTTCTCAGCGTTAAAACTCATTAGGAATAACTTTGGAAATCGCAGCCAAGCTAACGATAACTTCTCCACCTTTCTCAAAACCAAAACGGGGGTCCCTCATAGATCTATCCTGGGGCTCTTACTGTATTCGCTGTTTAATAACGACATTCCTGCCATTTTCAAACACTGTAAGGTACATATGTACGCAGATGACGTCCAATTATACATCAGCTACCTATTTCACCTAAAGGTAGATGTACTGTGAAGTTAAATGAGGATCTCCATGCCGTTACACGATGGTCATATAAAAACCACGAAGAGCAAAGTAACTTTCCACCAATTCAAGCCAAAGGAAGCAACATCGACTATGTAAAGACCTTGGAGTCATCTTTAATCAACAGCTTACATCGGGGGATCAAATCACCAATTGAACAAGTGGAGTCTACAATATCTTTCGTGTATTATGCTACCCTTGAAATTGTACCCCAATTAGCATTAAATCAATGTTCGTCGAGACGCTTCTAATCCCTATTTCAACGCACGCACTCCCAGTCTTCTACGATCTCGATTGTCACAGTTCATGCATGCCAACAATTGCGTTTAACAGCAGAGTGCGTTTTATATACCTATACAGATTATGGCGGAGTGATCACTTGTTAAAACCCTGCTTAGCATGGACTTTCAAAGCTTCCTTAAGTTTAGGTTACTAACTTACCTTTTCAAACTCAAACAGAGCAGAGCGCCACCATACCTCTACCAGAAACTTCGGTTTGTTACATCTGAGAGAAGTAAAAAGAAGAAAATAGGACGAAGAAACAGGCGAATGGAAAAATCTATTAAGCTCCAAGCATTGTCCAAGTAATAAAATCGTGAAGACTAATTGTAATGTGGACAGTACACGTAGAACGAATGGACAGTGGACGAACAGTAAAAAGCATAGTGAGTACAAAACTCGTAGGAAAAATATCCTCAGAAACACTTATTTGCTTCAAAACCTAAAAGGTCTTATGTAAATAAGCATAAGCTAAGCCATGCCGCAAATGGGAGGACAATACAAAGATGCACCTAAAAGAGATGGAACAGAAAACGAAATATGGAAGGAACACACTCGTGACAGGGAGGCTTAACAGCCTTAAGGCTCTGAACTTTCGAGTTCCAAATCGCCGGTAATAATAATAATGATTTATTGGTCTTATAAAGGTCCTCTAATTGTTAAAATTATAAAAAACAAAAATCTACTTTGGTTTAGGCTTTCAAAAATAATTTAACTCTGTGTTTGAATTGTGGATTTTTTCCGATAAGACTTTCGAACTCCTGTCAATTTCTGATTTTTATATCCATTCGATACCAAACCTTTTCAATAGAATTCATGTTGTTTCCGTTCTTCTTTGTAACTCGAAGCCTGTGACAACAATCAATTAAATCAATTAGCAACACTATAAAGATTGGTAAAATTATCAAAATAACAGTGGAGAATTCATTGTTTGCTTTCGGTCTTAGCACGACGACATGCTGCGTAATTGTTTAGAATCAGGTCACTTGGGTGGTAATGGAACACTTTAAGCCCTTTGTACTTCTAATCATTTATACATTTCATTTAACTCTTCTCTTGGTCGACGTCGAAATGTAACCTTTCTAACCACGTCTGACACGTATTTCTTCATATGTCGTACATACATATATATAGGTATGTACATACATTTTGGAATATTTCTGTGTTGAATTACAGATAGTAGGTCGAATTTAAGCCTTCCGCTTCTATATCATTAAATTAATTAAGCAGTTAAAACAAGATTTAAAACTTATTAAAACACGCAAAACTTATTAAAGGACGCATACAGCACATTCAATAGTACACTAAGTGACTATATTCATCATTGTGCGGCGAAACTACAAAACATGAGCGGACTTTCAACATACATATATACACCAATAAAGGAAACATATCAAGTCACTGATACTAAAACCGGTACGAAGTGCGTTCCCCAAGTTCGAATTCCATGTGCACGGCAAATATGTA
The DNA here is from genome assembly GCA_958301585.1 of Merodon equestris. Classification (NCBI taxonomy): domain Eukaryota; kingdom Metazoa; phylum Arthropoda; class Insecta; order Diptera; family Syrphidae; genus Merodon; species Merodon equestris. The sequence continues at coordinate 136,885,807 of OY284413.1, forward strand.
TTTCCATGGAAGAGGTTTTAGGCTTGCAAATTTAAGACATCGCGTGACGATAACCGCGTTGAACGCCGAGCAAATATGACAGGACACATGGCCAAGCATTGGGATAGGTCCGAAGGGCAATGGCCTCTTTAGGGCAAACAATTTTCAGCTGTGGCCATAAAAAGATAAAATTTCATTGGACGACTCACACTCGTCGTTTTACTTTTGCAGTTTACACACATTTCTGTTTTTGTTTAGGTTTTAGGTTCTATTCTTTTTTGTTGGCTTAGTCCCCTTTGCGAAACAGATGACCAAAACAAAATTCGAGTCCCTAAGCCGATTTCGTGCACCGTGAAGGGGAATTTGGAATGTTATTTTCTTTATTTATTGTTTTCAAATAGCGAAAAAGTGCGAGCTAAATGTGGAGCGAGGATGATACTAGAATTGGGGAACATCCCCTAGTACCAAGGTGCTAGGCCCGTACATATAAAGAAATATTAATTGTTGGCGATAACACGCTATTTATATAAAAATAATTAAAATAGTCGGAACATGCTAAGCATGTATATTCAGTAGTCCATGGTACTTTGGTACTTTAGTCAACTATACAATGGGCATGCATGGGCATTGATAGTATTATAAATTTAAATAAGTTTCATTATGATAAACCACTTGGCAAAGAAAAGGCAAGTGTTGTGCCTATTCAGTTGTTTACTATTGGAATGTCGCCCAAATCCTGAAAGGTACATAGATAAACAATTTAATTTTATTTTATGAATTTTATTATTTAGATAAAAAGAAATTCAAATTTTATTTTATTTTTTAATGAACTTGCGAATAGAAAAAAAGCGAATCAGTCGACAGCAATAGGCTAGCTAAGATTGATGCCACCAGGTACATGCAGGAACGGGCATGGTCAACAGTTTCGTAAAAGCGAACAGGATCGCGATTTAGCGACCACGTTATAGTCCGTAAAAATGTCATGCTACGTCATTCGTAGAACTAGTGCATCTCCATCAATATCATCCAGGTATTTGGATCATAAGTTAGCTCTCGGGCGACTTGGCTGGGAACTATAATGATTATTGGAATCTGTGGAGTGTAGTTAATATTTGACCTTGATCAAGCCTTGATTAGAGCAGACCTTATCCAAAGCGAATGCAAAAGTTCTTGCAAACTTGTTTTTTTTTTTTAAGCGAAAAAAACGTGTACGATCTCTGGTCTAATTTGATGATAGGCAATGACGACCAGCTTATTGAATGGAGAAATTCATTTGCATAACATAACAAAACATTCCAAAACAAAATGTAAGAAATAAAAAATGTAAGAATTCGCATCGGAACTACCAGCAAAACTAAAATTTGGACGACAATAAAGTCCCTTAAGAAAAACAAAACTTAAGGTATTGACTTTTCTTTGTTGAAGGCTTTTCCTATCCACCGAAGTTCTCAGATATAAGAACAGGCTAATTGCATGTCCACACTTCAGTAAGTGGTAGAGCTTCAGTGATATCGTTTTAAGATATTTGGCACACACCACGTCGGCCCAAAAACTATGCCAACTGGGGCAAGCAAAGGTGGGACAGTCACATAAGAAGTACAGAGCTAGAGCAGAGCGAGACGGTCTTGAAAAAGCGGCTTTTTGAATCACTCACAGCTTCATGGAGAAACAGAGAACGGACGATCTGAGAATGATGAACACCATGGGAACGACATTGTCGCTAATTTCGGCCAGTTTGTTTCTGGGAAATTATGAACTCCCTTAGGCTCTGAACTCACTCAAAAATAAGAAATCGTATTAAGGCGCTTAAAACCTAGGTAGTAGATATTTTCATTATGCTACTCAACATTGCTCTGCGCGCAGTAGAAAACAGTGGTAGTCCACTCTATCGCCAAACGCTGATAATCTCCGATCTATTAGTGCGCTTCATAGTGTTAATAAGAATTTTTAAGAAGTTGAAGAAAATGAAGAAGATGTTGAAGATGTTGAAGAAGTTCTCAATAAAGCTAAAATAATGTTCGGGTTCTTGTCTGGTCGACTTTGAAAAGGTCTTCGACACCGTCTGGTCTGTTCTATAAACTCACTACGTAAGGCATCACCTGCTAGTCATGACTATGGAAAAAAAGTGGTATCTAGCTTGACCAATATCTATATTTCATTAGACACACAAAGGTTGTGTTGCTAGAGCTAAGAAAGCCTTCGATATGAGGTATGATAAGGAGTCTGTTTCATAGCAGTCAACTCGACTGCGGGGTAAAAATATGCCATATGGGCCTATTATCGAGTATGGTTGTCTTTGTTTTATTCTAATAAGGCCCTGTTTGACAAAGCAGGCCTAAAGAGAATCAAACAACTATCATATTAAAATTACTCGAAAGTATTATAAATTGCAAGGGCTATAACTGGCGACATTAAACTGATCCTTGGTGCTTACTACTACAATTAAATATGTCTCGAGAGCACACTATGATGGTTATAATCCCTTAGGGGCATTTCCCCACATTGACTCCATAAATTTTGGGCACGATAGGGGTTTTATCACATTGATCTACCAGCCATTTCGGGGTGACAGGGCTTAAAGGCAACGGAGGATGTCCACTGGGAATGAAATCTACGGGTGCTAGCCGACCTGATTACATTAAAGATTAGAATCAACAAGCTTGAGGTGGTTAAGCTATTAGGAAAAAAAAAGAAAATATATAAATCTAAGTTTTTTGCTTAAACTTTTCTAGAAAGGGATTTTTAAATGTATATTCTAATATATGTTATTAAAACGAAAAAGATAAGTTGAAGTGGAAACGCATTACTAAGAAACAAATATAATATTAATGAAGACAAAAAAAGAGTCGGCTATTCTTTAGGGCTTAGGGAAAGAGACTATAATGTCAATATACGGCAGACTGTCTACCAAAAAAAAAACAACCTTAGAAAAAAACTACTCTAGGTTCATAATTATATTGGCACAGCCTTCTGAGCGGTATTTTTCCCTCCGGTCTACCACTTATCATTCTATTCATTCTATGGATTCTGGCCATCTTAATCCTAGTAATTCTATCACTCGGACAATACTTGATACTGAATAAAGACCTTCCAGTTCTTTACTGTGCAGCTTTCTTCGTTCTTCCATACCTTTGTCCCTTTTTATACCAAAGATTCTAAGATAAGATAAGATCTTATTTTCAAAGACTCGAAATCTAGTCTCTTTCTTCTTGGTTAGAGACCAAGTGATATTATGATATAACTCTCCTCGTGGGCAAGACAACCCCCTGAGAATAAACCCCCAGAAAGCCGAGCTCGTCTTGTTCACCAGGAAAAGGAAAATTCCGATATTTGCTCCCCCAAAGTTAGAGGGCACTCCACTCAAACTCAAAGCGGAAGCCAAATATCTAGGCATCATTCTTCTTTTCCTTTTTATCCCGGCGTCATTATGGTCAGAAGTGTAGGACCATAACCTTCCCACTTAACTGCATTCCTACTGGTCCGCTTGTGGGGTCCGCCGTCTAGGCATCATTCTTGACTCCAAACTCTCCTGGAAAAGGAACCTGGAGGAAAAGGTGAAAAAAGGATTGAATGCTTTTTATGCATGCAAAAAGACCTTCGGAAAAAGATGGGGCTTGCAACCGTACATCATTTATTGGATGTACACAGCAATCAGCAGACCCATTTTATCTTATGGGGCCCTAGTCTGGTGGACTGCTAGTAGCACGAAAAGCTATATGAACATGCTCAACAAAGTACAAAGGTCAGCCGCTGTTTGTACAACGGGAGCCATGAGAAGCACGCCGCAAGCAGGGTTGGACATGATACTTCATCTCCTCCCCCTGGATCTATTCATAAAAGGCTGCGCTGCAAAGAGCGCTCTCAGACTAAGGGAGTCCCCTCTGTGGAAGCAAGCTAACTATGGACATGCGGCCATACTTAGAATAATAGACGACTTGGGAAAGAAACATGGTTTTAGTAGCCTCGCAGCTACGACCGACTATATTTCCCCCCAAAATGACTTCTCTCTCAGTATACCTATCCTTTTCCCCGACAGAGAATAGTGGCTACCAAACGCTGTAATCAACGACCGCGAGATCACTCTCTTCACCGACGGATCGAAAATGGACACAGGCACAGGGCCGGGTTCTACTCTGATACCCTCCACAAACAGGAATCATTCAGACTCCCTGATCTGTGCAGCGTTTTTCAAGCAGAAATCCTGGCAATAGAGAAAGCAGCCAAACACCTACAGGTAACCGATATCCCACCATCGGATATCACTATCTTCGTAGACAGCCAGGCTGCACTGAAGTCAATAGAATCCTGTATAACGAGATCAAAGGCTGTCATGAAATGTCGCGACTCACTGAAGTCCATCAGACACCACAAAGTCAAACTCTGCTGGGTCCCGGGCCACAGCTCAATCGCAGGGAACGAAAGAGCAGACGAATTGGCCAGGCAAGGGTCTGAACTGGACATCCGCGAAGCGGACACGTCATTGCAACCACCGATCAGCGCATTATACATGATCATAAACGATACAATCATCAAAGAAGCCAACTCGTCTTGGCTTACAAGAAACGACAGCTACACGACAAGATCATCGTGGCCAGAGTTCAATATCGGAAAAACAAAGAAGCTCTTGGCGCTGGATCGTAACTCGGTCCGTATGCTCGTCGGACACTGTCCCATAGGAGCAATTCTCCGGAAATGGGACTCGGGATCCAGCGATCTCTGCCGGAGCTGCGGCGATGAGGAAGAAACTGAGACGATCCAACATCTGCTTTGCCACTACCCAGCTCTCCAGAATCGACGCCTAGCGTCGCTAGGCCAAAGATTCGTTGCAGAGATTGCGGATGTGGCTAATGCAGATATATCGGGTCTTCTAAAATTCATAAAGAGCACAGGGTGGTTTCAGCCACCACGTGATAGGACAGGTTAATTATATGTGTACCCCCACAAATGAAGGGAATCACAATGGGCCTTTTGGCCTCCGAGTGGAAGTGATGCTTAACCATCACACTCCTCTTCTTTAACCTAACCTAACCTAAGTGATATTATCATATGTTAGTTCCATATTTATAGAATTTGACATAGTTGATGACAGAGTTGTTTCGAATAATTTCTTCATAGCGATGAATCACACGTCGCCCGTATGGGGTCCTTGTGGTATTTCTTTAGATCTTTATGTCGTTTTTTGCAATCGATACAGTTTTCAGATATTTGAATGCATCCCCTTTTCTGAAGAGTTTATCGAACACAATCAGGTGTGAGGTTAAAGTCGACCCAAGACAATCAAATAGGATAAACTGAGAGCAATTTTCTCCACAACTTCTACTCCCAACAATAATTTTGAAATAGGAATGAAATTATTTGATATTAGACTCCCAGGTCCTCGTCATTCAACTCAAAAGCAAACAAACCATAAATTTAAGTTATTTTTTATATATTTTTTATAAATAGCTTAAACTCAAGTTGTTTTCGTTTCCGGATACGCTGGTATATTTAAGTGTGTTTTCATTTCGTTGCTAGTGAATGTGGCGCCCATTTTGCACACATCATTCTGTGACTCAAAACTGTGCTCACGTCGCATTATGAGATGTCTAGAGATTCTACTAAATCTCTCTCGGTTAACTGACAATCTTTCACAATAATATCCTGTGTCTTGTTATATTACACTTTCTTGTGGTGGTGCTCCTTTTGGACGTCCTTCATGATGGATTATCTTCAAGAATTTTAAATACAAAAACATTATGTAAAGAACTTTTCTCCCTCTTGAACCTTCTTTACACCAATTATGTATTCTCATCTGAAACTAGCAAAGGATATCTTAAAATATTTCAAAAATCATTTTAAAAGACAAAGAAATATCATAATCATAACTTAAAAAAACGTACAAAAAAAACGACAAAATCTGTAAATCAATCTGTACCAATCTTCTTATTTTTTGTAATGATAATTCCAGAAGGAGTCTGATTAACCCTTTCCCCGACCGCCTACGGGACAGTTATTATTGTCGATCCTTAAAGGAACCGTTTGGAAACCCAATGACAGAACGTTATTTGAATTCTGGCGAAAAATAAACAAATCTGTGAAGCTTGCAAGTTGAGATTTGAACAAACGGTGCAGCAGGTGCAGTGTGTAAATTTCAATATACAGGGTGTCCCACGAGCAGTGTGCCAAAAAGCTAGAGCGTGTAGGTCTGGTCAAGACAAGAAAAAAATCGTATGGGAGGGGGTGGGGTCTATTCCCCCCCGTTTAGCCGGGATTTTTTCAAAATTTTGAGTTTGAAAATTAATTTCTCAAAAACTATTCCTTAAAAAGGATTCGTTTAAAAACAGGATGAGAGAAGAGATTTCTGGCTTTACAAAAAAGTATACCACGGCATTGTAGATGTAACTGTTAATTTTTAATATTTTTTTTTCAAAATTAAGTCAATTTTTTAGAAAATTGCCCCTCCCGGCTAAACGGGGGGGGGGGGGATAGACTCTCCCCTCCCATACGATTTTTTTCTTGTCTTGACCAGACCTACACGCTCTAGCTTTTTGGCACACTTGTTATGTGACCGCACATTACCCTGTTATGTGACCGCACATTACCCGCGATCCGCTACTGCACTCAACAGCTAGTGCCTTGGAATATGTCATAAACACTTCCTGCTGAGCATGCACTTATGAGTGCATTGCCCGGTTACCTACATACGCCAGCGCAAGCAGCTAAAGTAAAACGAAAATAAAAACAACAAAAACGACAAACGTTTCACATTGGATAAGTAACGCCCAATCGAATAGAACTTACTCCAATTGGCCAAGGCCAAATTCGTAACATTGAGTGGAAATCGAGTTGAAGCGAAATTGGAAGGAGAAAAGAAGTATTGTAGATTTTAGGATAAGTTAGAATAGTAATAATATATTTTTCAAATATTGTCACTATGTTTACACTTAAAAAGTTAATGGACTACTCGGGATATAAAAACCCATGCAGTCCACAATAAAAAACAGAATTAATCAGACAGCCAAACATAAATCGGCAGTTTTAATTCTCTTGCCTGAAAACGGCAAGCGTAAAAGAAAGGAAAACCCTTCTAAAGGAGTGCCATATAAATAGGCACCCTGTCTGTTGAATGGTGTTCCACGCCGGACACATATTTTGAGGTCGACCCTTCTCTCTGGGAAGTTTTTCCTTTAGTACGTATGAAATAATAATACATACATAACACACTGCTCGTGGGACACCCTGCATATTAAAAATAAATTTCAAATATACGCATATTAAAAATAGAAAATTGCAAGGTAAGTTTAATTTTCTTTTAAAATTAAAAGTTAGTTAGCCTTATCAGTAAAAGTATTTTAACGAGTTTTACACAAATTTCAAGTTAACAAATTTCTAAGATTATGAATATCTGATGGGGACTGCAAAGTAGCTACCTTTACGGACTTAGGGTTATTATTATTTGAAATAATGAGTGGCACATACTCGAATTTGCTAAGTAATTGTAGTGTTGTTTCAGTTCAATTACGATGCGCGATAACTCGAATAATATCGCGCTGATCGAAGCTTATCTTCTTAAAGACCTTCCATAACTTAACGTGGATTCTGATGTATTGGGTCTATAACTTAATTCGTGCGGTATGCTAAGAGATGGCGTAACTTGTATTATTCCATTGTTATTATTCCATTGGAACATGCGTTGGAAAGCTACTGTCATTGTACGTCATTTCAGTATACATATGTCATTCATTTGAAGCGTAAACAACAATAATTTTTTTCCACTCAAATATGTCGAACTTTGTGCCTGAAAAAGTGTTTTTGCGGGGAGTTCTTCTTCATTACTTTAATATGAAGAAAACTGCTGCCGAAAGTCATCGTATTTTGGTGGAAGTTTATGGTGAACATGCGCTAGCTGAGCGAATGTGCCAAAAGTGGTTTGCACGATTTAAAAGTGGTGATTTTGGCTTGGAAGACGATGAACGTCCTGGGCAGCCAAAAAAGTTTGAAGATGAAGAACTGGAAGCATTACTCTATGAAGATTGTTGCCAAACACAAGAAGAGCTCGCAGAATCTTTGGGTGTCACTCAAGCAGCTATTTCAAAACGTTTAAAATCAGGTGGATATATTCAAAAGCAAGGAAATTGGGTTCCACATGAACTCAAGCCGAGAGACGTCGAAAGGCGGGTTTGCATGTCCGAAATGCTGCTGGAATGCCACAAAAGAAAGTAATTTTTGCATCGGATTGTTACTGGTGATGAAAAATGGATCCATTACGACAACCCCAAGCGCAAAAAATCATATGTGAAACCCGGCCAACGAGCCAAATCAACGGCAAAGCCGAATATCCAAGGCGCGAAGGTAATGCTCTGTATTTGGTGGGATCAGAAGGGTGTGCTGTATTATGAGCTGGTAAAACCGGGTGAAACCATCAATGGACAACGCTACCGAACACAATTAATCCGTTTGAAGAGAGCTGTAGCCAAAAAACGCCCGGAATATGCGATCATGACAACGCTCGGCCCCACGTTGCTATTCCGGTTAAGAACTATTTGGAAAACAGTGGATGGGAAGTTTTACCCCACCCGCCTTATAGCCCAGACCTTGCCCCTTCTGACTACCATTTGTTCCAGTCGATGCAAAACGCCCTCACTGAAATACGGTTCACATCAGAGCAGAATATCAAAAATTGGCTTGATTCATTCTTGGCTGCCAAGCCGGCGCAGTTCTTTTGGGATGGGATTCACAAATTGCCAGAAAGATGGGAAAAAGTCATAGCATCAGATAGGCAATACTTTGAATAATACTATTGTACATGTTTGTTCAAATTTTGAAAAAAAACCGCACGAATTAAGTTATATACCCAATAGAAAAATTCCAAGAAAACTTTCAACCATAACCCTTGAGTGACTTAGATGAACTTCTCGAAGAAGCATTAGAAAGAGAGTTCAACCAATTAAAACCTTGGAAGAAGAAAGACAGCCGTCATTCAACCCTCAGCAGGTAACAGCCACAGGCATTACTTCTTCATCAAGCTCTGATGTGAATCTTGCTGCTTCAATACCAGTCACTTCTATATGTAGCTGTAAGACCATTTTCATGGAAAAGACTTGGGGTAGAACGAAAATGGAAAAAATGCGATATGCAAATTAACTGCCAGAATATTCTGGTGATGAGCAGTTGAAGCTGCAATTGTGATACGCCAACAGATACATTTTTTAATTTTCATTGATTCCATATTAGACTTTTACGATTTTTTTTTTACGATTCCATTGCAACTTTTACGCTACCACCAAAAATAAAATACTAAATTTGAAGTAAAAAGAGTTGATTGCCTTCATAGTTATAAATAATTCGAGACCAGCATGGACTGACCATTTCTCTTCCGCGCCTGATTTAAACATTTCCTATTCCAGCAATAATGTCTAAGGTAATTCTATGATGTCCGGAAGAGTAAAGATAAGCTGTTCATGATCAGGCCAATGCTCAACCGAACATTTCAGGAATATTATCGTATTCCACGATGTCGATTAGTTAATAGATAAATGTTGATAAAAAGTCCAAAAAGTTCCTAAGTTTATGAAATACAGACTTTTCGGCACACAAAGTTCCTGACGGTACCAAAAAGTTTATGTTTTGGAAATGTATTTAGAACTCTAATAGAAATCTAAAAAATATATATGTTTTCCTTTTTATATCATTTTAAAAGATCTTAATGCAAAAAGTTATATTTTCTCATTATTTCGAGTAGCCGTTAGGAAAAGGTTAAACAGTCTAATATATATATGATTATACCTTAAAGAATTATTTATTTTTCTACATAGTCCGACCATTTAGTCCACCTTCTTTCTAAGCCCAGGATTCCCTTAGAAAGAAATTGTTTGTCTAGACCCTCCCAAAACGTTTCAGCAACGGCCATAACTTCGCTAGCGTCTTCAAATTTCTTGCCTCAGCTGTGTTCCTTGAGCTGAGGAAAGAGTTAGAAGTCACTGGGAGCCAGATATGGCGAATAGGGAGGGCGTTAGAGCAGTTTGAATCCTGTTCCTTGAATGACAGCCATCTTTTGTGCGCCTTTGTGAACCGGTTCTGTTGCTCGTCGGTTGACAATCTTGGTACCCAACGCGCAGAGACCTTTTTATATGCGTTTTATATTTTTTTTGAACGCTGCCATATGAGATCTCTGTGACCTCTGCTATTTGCCTAATGGTCAGTTATCTTCAGTGAGGGACGTAGATGGGCATCCTCCAGGATGTTCATCTGCAGTGGATATTCTGCCCAGCTTAAACTTTTTGGCGCAGCATGCATACTATGGAATATGGAGGAGCAGAGTCTCCCAATGATTTCACCATGTCACTTTGATTTTTTCAAGCAGAGGCACTTGATGACAAATCTAATTTTGTTTTTTTTTTTATATTGACGTTATCCCTTCGACGGTTCGTATTCAAATGAACGTGGCTTCTGGGAATTGTGGTAAATTTATTTGATTTTTGTACTTATCAATATTATTTGTTGAATGTTCATCACAAGCCAGCAGTTAATATTCTCTGCAGCATTTGTGCATTCTCCATCTTTTTATTGTTTATAACTCATACGAAAGGATCCCATGACGTTCCTGGTTCCCGTTCTGCCCCGTTCAACCAATGCATTAAGATCTTGCGTTATAACTGCCACTTCAGGATCTACGATAGCTTCAATGGCAATTTGACATTGGAAGTGATCTTCAATATGTCTAAGATCATTGCCATTGGCCATCTTGAACAGCGCAGTTGACTTGTATATCCTCAGGGCATTTGCTCCAGTTCTATGTTTATCATAATAATTGAAAATATCAAGTTTCTTTTTTGGATCGTCACCCACAGCTATAACCGAATGCGTAAGTTTTTTAGGTATGTTATACATCGTCACTTTCTCATGTAAACCAAAAACTGTCGAGTATCGCGCTCGTGATTTATTTACTGCCATGAGACGGTTTATTTATTTTTATTGTGCCAACGATGCTAAGATTCCACGATAGCAAGTGCTTTGCAACGGGTAGAGTTGTGAAAAAATTATCTACGCAGATATTTCTTACTCTCCTCGGTACGGAGGTATCGCTTCTTTTGCCAGTGTACATTATACACTGTAAAGGATACGCGTTTTCAGCATCGCAAATCCATCAGATTTTTACACCGAAGTTAGTTGGCTTTGATGGTATACATATATTGGGTAAGTCTTGTACAACCTCGGAAGGGTTGTTCATTAATAGCTGTAAAAGTTATTCATAAATCACGAATTGGAGCTGTAGCTTATCTTCTTTCTTAAGTTGACTGCGAGTATTATTGCCGTCAAACCTGATATTGTTGTGGAATATTTTAATTTCCATTCTCGCGCGATATAGTGGATACAAGTTAGGATGTCACATATCAAGAGTATGGTCACAATTAATAGCATCAGCACAAAACAAAACAGCAATGACTGAATAGGTCTCCAATAGATCGGTACAGACTTCCATTCTCACTACGATTTTACATGATCTGCATTGTTATTGGCATAGGTGGACGAATCTTTCTTATTTGTACAACGAACGATCAGATCTATGCTTTCTGTGATGATTTATTTAAAAGTTTCGTTTATTGACAACGCTTCTTGTGAACTCTAGTCTGAATTTCACGGGGTGGCGTTTCCCCCCACACATTTTTATCCTTCGCAATAAACTTGCCTATTACTGATCCTAGAGTAGGTAACTATAACAATATAAGCTCAGACTTATTATTTCTTTCTTATTATTAGCAAAAAAAATTTTTACTATCTCTGCGGTTCTATTTCATCGTCTTCCTCACTCTCACTTATTCTATATTTTCTCAATTTTCTGAATCTCCGTTTTCGGAGTCGTTATATCCTGGAAATTTGGAAATGCGTTGTGGAACCCAGTCGTCGTCTTCACTATCCGTCAGTTCACTTGAATAAGAGTCGTCATCATAGAAAATTGCTTTCAAATACATCTGTTTCTCTACCGCACTTATTCTGAAGGAGTAATGACTGTCTTATTTCATTTATTTATTTTTTAAAAATTAAATTATTTCAAAATTACACAAATTTAAATTTAAGACATTTACAAACATTGCACTTATATATATATAAAGTTTAATTACCTAACAAATTCTGTTCTAGGTTCCACATTTTTTCACCAGTAACTTAAACTGTACAGGACTACATTTTTGTTTAATACGCTGTAGAAACGATAAAAAATTATCTTGACATTCCTTTCAATATAGGGAGCAGTATGCCAAATTTTTGATTAAAATAATTTTCTTAGCTTAAGTTGTAATAGTTGTAATGATGTCAATCGTAAGTTTATATATGTACATACATATACACAGTCGTCGAAAGACATTGATTTAGATTATTACGTTTATTTTAAAGTGCCCGTCTGAGGCCAGTTGTATTGTTAAGATACATAGTTAAGCTAGTTTTTAAGCATTTTTGTCTAGGGTAAGGTATGTAGATCTAGGAAAAATTAATAAAAATTTATTTAAAAACTAAAAAAAGGGAGCAGCGACTCTCTGATTGAAATCGTGTGTACTACCTGAGGTTTGTGATGTTATTTTTTTTTCTTAAACTTAGCTAAATAAACCATAGCAATGTACGTATGTATATTTAAAAAATATTTATGAACTATTCTTATTTTATTAAAATATTTAAGAAATCAGTTAATTTCTACCAATATGTACACCTAACAGTGGGTTTCGTGTACAATCTAAAATCCTGTTTCCTTACTATAAGAAGCAGCTTTCCGAATTTATTTATACTCCCTGGAAAGAACTGAACTTTACCTTAAACTCAACGAAAGCAAAATAACTTAAGACGTTATGAATATTTAAAACTGTCATAAGTAGGGATAGGATTTTCATGCAATCAAGAACGCAAAATATGCGCCTAAAATATGCTCTTAAAAATGGGAAATATGCACTTTAAATATGCACTTAAAACCATGGCGGAGCCACCTATAACGACATGGTTTATAACGACCAGTCGCTTTTAACGACCAATTTTCCCCCACGTGGTTGGTTTTTGCATAAGTAATCTTTCTATTTTTGAAAAGTCGGATAAAACGACCGTTGGCTATTGTGACGTATCCAAAACGTCATGAACCAAGCTTAGATATATGGTAAACAAACCGCTTTGACACATTTGTGATTTTGGTTTTGCGTCATATACTTTTGGTTGTGTGAAAATGTCTGATTTTGTGCCAAATAATCGTCATTTGCGGGAAGTGTTGCTTTTGTTCTTGCATTCGAAGAAAACGGCGGCTGAAGCGCACCAAGAACTCCAAAAAGTTTGCGAAGATGCTGCTCTAAGTAAAACGACGAGCCGTGATTGCTTCCGTCGCTTCAAAGACGGTGACGACTTTTCGCGTGAAGGAAGTCCAAAAACCTTCGAAGACGCTGAATTGCTCGATGGGGACCCATGCCAAATGCAACAAGAGCTTGCCAAGCTATTTCCAAGCGATTGCATGCGTTGGGAATGATTCAAAAGCAAGGAACTTGGATTCCTTATGATTTGAAGCCAAGCCAAGAGACGTTGAGCGTCGTTTTTTTGCCTGTGAACAACTGCTCTAGCGGCAAAAAAATAAGGGTTTCATTCATCGCATCATTACAGGAGATGAAAAGTGGATTCATTACAGAGACCTAAAGAGAAAAAAATCATGCCCGATCATGCTTCTACGTAGTCGGGAAACGGTATCGAATTCAATTGATGCGATTGAGCCAAGCACTGTGCAAAAAGCGGCCACAATACGAGCAGAGGCACGAAAAAGTGATTCTACAACATGACAATGCTTGACTTCACATTGCCAAATCCGTTAAAACCTACTTAGGAACGCTAAAATGGGAAGTCCTACCCCATCTACCATATTATCACTTGTTCTGTTCGATGGCTTATGGTCTGACTAATCAGCAATTCAATTCATATGAAGACATCTCAAAATTGCTTGATTCGTGGATAGCCCCAAAAGACGAACACTTCTACCGTGACGGTATGGGAGCCCTGCCAGAATGATGGGAAAGGTTATCGCTAGCTATGGGCAATACTTTGAATGATTCATTTGTAACCGTTTTTTCACAATAAAGTTTAATTTTCATCAAAAAAACAGCGAGAACTTAGTTGCGTTCCTAATAAAAAACAATAATATTAATTAAATAAATAAAAAGGTTAAAAAAAAACATAAAGATCTTCATTTGAAAAATTAAGCAATAAAAGTAGCATTACTTTAAGAAGTTTAATGGTGCGTGTGCTCTTTACGGTTTTTTTTTTTTAATATTGAGTTAATTTTTCGGAAATATGCACAAAATATGCATTTATTATTAAAAATATGCAAGAATATGCAAAATATGCGTTTATAGTAAAATATGCAAAAATATGCACTAACGATTGGATGCCAATTTAAAGGAAAACTCATGAATCGGAAAGATAACTTATTCTAGTGCTTCTAATGTGTCTCAAAAAAAATATGCAAATGCATTCAAATCCTAGCCCTAGTCATAAGCAAGCTCAATCAAAAAAGAGTTCGCAGAGTATCTAGTCCACAAGGCATTCTAATCTACATAATTAACATTATTAACATCGTCTAATATCTCCGCGGAAAACTAACGGCATTAACAACGACCCGCTAAAAGAAACAAACAAAAAACGAATCCGTGCAGCAACAAAATGAAAAGCATAACAGAATTTCCGGAAAACGTGGCATGTCCTCATCCCGCCCGCTAAACACATTGTCGTAAATATTTTTTGAAACAATAAACGCACATACTTACAACCGAGCAGATTGCAAACCTGTCCATCATTCTCATGTATTATTCCACCGGCAATGTAGTAATCAATTCCAATGTAGCAGGAATCCTGCAGCAGCACTGTTTATCAACGAGACATACCATACTACAATTCGAAAAGCGACTCCTTTTCATGCCTTCAGCACACTGTCGGGCGGGGGTTGAGTAGCCGCATGCCCGACACAATGTTCCCAACCGACTAAACAGGCAAAAACACTAGAAAAAAATCAAGAGTCTGAAAAAATGCAATCTGTTTTAATTTTCCACTAAAAGAGTCCTCAAAAGGGTAACATAATAAGCAGGCTAAAGTAGGATCCGGTGTTCGTGTGTTGTCACTGCTATTCTCCGGGTAAGGAGGAGCAATAAAACTTCATGGCGAATATTCGTGACTGCGGACCCCAAAACAATGCCTATTTATATCTATCGGTGTTCGAGTTTATGGGCTTTTAGTGCCACAATTGTAGTGGCTTTGTGTGACCTTCTCGATGGTGGAGACGGTTACAGACGTGTACTCCTCATAATAGTGCTGATTAAGAGCAATGTACGAGAGCGACACTAACGTCGAAGGTGGATATGGGCTGAATACTGCTCTTTTGTTTTGTTTTATTTTAAGTTTTAATTATTTACACACAAGACACGGTGTGGCTGTTTCCCTATTCTGCTTGGTTTTAGTATTTTATTATAGGGTGCATGCGAATAGTACATATTTTAACTTATATTAGTGAGCTTAACTGTTATTAGTGAGTTTGAATTTCTTTTTTTAAATCTCAAGAATCGTCAATACCACTGACGCTCAAAATGTTTAGATGTAATTTATAATAATATGTTATGTGTTTAATTAATTCATATTATTAGTGAATGTCAACGAATGGTGTGCTAGATGTTTGTCACATCTGTTTCAAGCACAAGTCGGACCTAGTCCAAAATCTTTGTCATACACAGGTCGTTCCTATTCTACTTCCAATGCAATATTTACCTGTGCTTGTATTAAGACCTAAATCGCAATTTTTCAAAACTTTTTTTTTTATTGAGTGAATGAACTAGTCCACTGAAAAGTTTTTTTACACTCTGATGTTTGCGTTGTTTTCAAGTTCCAAGTTGAAAGATGACTTACTGCTTGTTTTTTTTTTAAATATGTATTATACAAAAAGTTAATTCTAATAACATTCTACTGCCACTACCTGAAAGAATTGGTGTTCCTATTTAAAACAGTTGCTAACGAATAGACTTGGACTACCGTGGCAAACATACTTTTAATCCACTATCTTTGACAAAACGCTTGTATAAATTGTGAAGGCTAGTAACTTGAAAATATCATGGGAAATTTTAAGGCTATGCTTTGGAGAGGACAATGGAGAATGTTTGCACGTGTTTACCACTTCTCCATCCAAGTTGTAAAAGTATTTTATAAGTTAATCAAAAGTGTCTACAGGTCAAGTCTATAGGTATATTTTCTATAGGTATATAGTCTATAGGTATATCAACACACCAAATCTTTAGTGTCACTATGGCAAGCAGCATTCCTGGGTATTAGGAGATGGATATTTAATACGAATTAGTCAAAAACGTACCCTTAATAAAAGTATGTACATTTAA
Organism: Merodon equestris; assembly: GCA_958301585.1. Lineage (NCBI taxonomy): Eukaryota > Metazoa > Arthropoda > Insecta > Diptera > Syrphidae > Merodon > Merodon equestris. The sequence goes on from OY284413.1 coordinate 136,902,159, forward strand.
AACTAAGGACTCATTTCTCTTGCCATTTTTCAAGAAATTAATAAAGTTTTTTTATGAAATGATATCAGTCCAGAGTACTTCCAGTACCATTGCTTTTAAGAAACATGCTCTTGATACTGTTTTTTTTTATGCACGACAAACCGCAAAACAACTGTGCAGTCTTTCATTTGTACAAGATATCAAACCCTACGAAACTAAGTCTAAGTGACGGCTGACATAAACAAATGATAATGGCGGAGGAAAAACTTTGCTAAAATTCAGAAAAAATATGCGGCGTATGAAATGTATGCAGAGCTAAGTACTGTACAAAAATGATACCAGGCCTGATCAGGTTTTATTCACAGAAATAATTGGGAGCTCGTTTCGCACAACGAAAGAGTTGCAGCCAAATGGAGCAGACATTACGATAAGCTGCTGAATGTACATGGAGGGCCAGCAACCATGGAAAACAGTTTTATCCAGACAACAGAGGTTCAGGTAGAACTACCAACTATTCAGGAAAAGAAGAAGCAATCCATCAGAATAACAATTACGCAGGAATCGACCAATACCAATAGAATTAATAAAATATGTAGGAAAAAAATTAACAAAGAAGTTGCATACTTACAGCTATATGGAACAAAGAACTATCCACGAGGAATGGAAAAACTCGATCATCGATGACCGAATACAGTGCAATAATTATCGAAGAATATCTCTGCTACTAAGTTGTATACGTAACAAGGTGCTGTCAAATATTTTCTTTCTTAAGGAGACTGACATCATGCGTAAGGGAAATACTCGACTACCAGTGTGACTGGACGAGTAACCAGATCTCTACGAAACGGTATACCAATTATTCCTAGATATTTAAAAGGCAGACTCTATAAACCGATCGAAATTCACGTTCTTGTTAGGCTGGGAATCCCGAAAAAGTTGGTGAAGCCAACACAATTATGCCTAAAGCGAAAGAAAGGATAAATGTGAAACATTCGAGACACGTGAAGGATTAAAACAAGGAGATGCCTTTTTCAATACTTCTTTTTGATTTGGTGGTGGAATTCGTAATGGGATTACTTCAGGATAATGAGAGGGAAGTAAGCCTTAATGGAATCACATTCGATCTAACTTAGAGAATAGAACAGTGAACAGTGAAAACAGCATAGCAACAGTGAAACAGTGAAAACAGTGAATATAGCAATTTTCCTTACCCGTAATGGGGCAACAATTTACCTCATGTTTCTCCAATAAGTTATCACTCTTCCGCAGTCTGAAGTCATTTTATTGGGAGAGGGTATTCCGATGCCGAGCAGAGGGCATAAAACCTTAAGCCTTGGAGGCCTTTTTGGGTCTAAGAATCAAAACTTTTATAAAAAGGAAATTGAGTCATACCAAAAGAAATTTAACGGTTCATATTTGAGTAAGTTCAAATGTTTAAAAAAGACTTAAATATTTATCATGTTATCGAATATTTCATGTGGTACAACATGATAGAAGATATTTCGTGCCGCAGAGCACTTTTCAAATTTTGATTGATTTTAAGCAGAACTCATAAAAGCACGGATAATCGGTGCCTAGATACATTGCTTTATAAGGCAACGTAATATTCGAAACAACAATGTAATTTCGCTATTTATTTCTTAACCATTCCGTCCTTACTTTCAAGAAAGCCTTTCATTTCAATTGCTGTAGACAACCGAATTGGTGGCCCCATGGAATTTAATTTACATTGAAAAATAGATTGAAAAGAATTGGAATAGAAAAAAAAGAAAAAATTAAAATTAATTCTACCCCGGCACCGCGGCATTCATTTTTGTTTCATGTTACCAACTAATTCAGTTTGTTTTAGCCCACATAAACGTTTCGATGTAGATGAAGGTATTAAGGAGGTCCCGCTTAATGATTTGTTTTTTTTATTGTTTTAAGAGTATTAGTCGGGTGGGGGACGGGAATGGCTCATGTGAAAATCTAATTTGCTTGCTTATTGTTTGAATCCATTCTCCACTTAGAGCTCGGGTTATTCGTTTCATTGGATCGTTCTTTTGCATATTTTGATACGATTTTCCAAATGGGCGCTCTGCACGTCAATGCATTCATTGTATTTTAGTTAAAAGTTGCTATTTTACGAGGTTCATTTGTCGGAAGATGGCTAAAAAGTTATGAGGGTCTTACTTTTAAATGGAAAATTGTTTTTGTATAGTTACCTGACTGGCTGGACGGGTTCTCAAGTGAGAACAAGTCGAATTCCAAATTCCAAAATAGAAAGTGCTCCGAGCGACGGCAAATTTATGCTACAATCAACCTACATACATATGTAGATTATTCTGCTTATAGAAGAGAAGACAGAAGAAGTGGCTTCGGTATCTGACGCTTAAATACTCGTATAATACATCTTCTCACTAATCAAGTTGAACCGGAGTCAATTATCTCTTAGTAAAAGCATTTGTTTCCAAAAACTTTGAATGAAAAGTTGTAAGAAACCGTTGGAGCAATTGACCCGAGTCTGTTCTTCTACTATTAGAAAACAAATTTTAATTTAATTCTAACACGATGTCAATCTTTTTAGAGGTTTAAAATAAAGAAATTTAGAAACGGAAGTATTCTCATGTTCGTCCTATTGAAAAAAGGCATGTTACGAGAGAAAGATCGGAGAAAAAAATATTGGAGCTACATCAAATGAGTAGATTACCATAGAGCCAAGCATATTTTTTTATATGACCCTACAGTTCAGTGTATCCCAAGCTTGTGTGCCTTTTAAATGCAGTAATCCTTTTGGGAGTCTTCCCCCGCGCTTGTATTTAAGGTGTTATTTGCTTAATTCGACCCTTGAGGCCAATGTTTCTATGTGGTCTTCGTAATCCTTGAACTGTAGAGCTCCGCAAGCAGTACATCTACACCAATAGCTTAGTGATTCTTAATTTTAATAGTTAACATTAATTATTACAAAACAGGTAACGAAATCCTCAGTCATAATCGTTCCAAGGGTTTCTTCTGGTAACTCATGTTATAATTGTGTATTGACAACGATTCCATTGATTCTGCTAATTTCAGATAACTTAAGGAGAAGGCTATAAGCAAGAGGCTGGCCAGGTTTTAAAGAGCTCTTATCTAGCTTGCATTCGAATCCCCTAGCACAAGCCTTACCCATATGTACCCTCGTGGAAGTCATCTCTCGGGTAGTTGTTATTTTTTTGATTTACCTTGATGTGGAAGATCTTGTTACTTTTGGGATTGGAATTACTATAAATGGTTTAATTGATCAATTTGAAGCGCAATGTAATGAGCCGCTATCATGTGTTTTACATCTAAACGAACTTGTTATTTCATAAATAGAGGGCCGTTATTTTACCACGACAAAATCCCTTCAGCTTTTCAACATATTCCATTCCTTCCACTCCAGGTTTTTTATTCTTACTGCTGCCTTCTTTACTAAGAGCTACAGCGAGTAGCTAATCGCACACGTTCGTTATCGCGGCTTTATGGCGATATCGACGGCGATTGGGTCGATGCCCATAGCGTCCAATAGCATCGTAACAGGATTGAATCATTAAAAATGGAGGCAGAATTTTACACGTCATTTCGGCATTTTTTTTGCAATGGAATGCGTATTTAGGGTTCATACTCGAAAAACATTTGTTTAAACTTTCATTGTTATTATGGCCACTTACATAAGTACTTTCGAGTAATTCGGTTTTCGTCAATTTTTTATAGATCGGTATTAGAATTGTTTGAATCTCTTCGGTGAGAGCAGTTTAATGCTCGGTTTGCGGTACTTGCACAGCTAAGCTGTTCGTTCATTAGCTTAATTGTGAGCTATTGAGTTTCAATACCAAGAATTGGCAGGAATTGGCCATTTTTTTGGAACCGGTGTGACTAATATAAGATTCATACTTCATAGAAAATTTTTCCAGTAATCGAAGAAATATCTCAACTATACCATCAACTTCCATCTTTCCAGCACTACATTTAGATTTGTACATTAGTCTCTTTTGTTCTCCTCATACCGGGCCAAGCTATGATTTTTTTAAAAGTTTTTCATAAGCTTGCCATCCTAGTCTAATATTTTCAAACCATTGCCGCTACATACTAAAGTCTATAACTTGTGTAGATCTTCATACCATAATTGACCACCAACTCATCCGTTACCAATCTTCCATCCCGATAACTTCTGTTACAATTAAATCTCAAAAAAATCCAGTTTTGCAGCCAAACCAAAAACGACAAGAAAAACCCACTCAGGCATTTCCTCATGCATCTCTCTATTCTCTAAGTGCATTCCATACCATCTAGGCTCTAAACGAAAACGTTTAGCCGAAGATAGAGAAAAAAAGCTGCCTGTCCACAACTAGCACAAACAATTTCACCTGCGCACACCATCATCTAATTCTTAGTCTTCTTGATTAGCTTCTATGTTACATAAATTTCGCCAGGAGCCTGGAATCCTGAATTTCATAAGAAATCCATTTTAACTAAGTACACTATCGTCGACAAAAAACGAGCAGAAACAAAATAAAGAAATGCCTGCCCACCAAAGTATTATACATACATCGAATCTAGATACACAGGTACTCGTACATATCACATCACAATTGCGCGAAGGTCCATCGGACTACGGAGCTACAATTACGCTGATCGCATATTTTCTTCACCAACTACATATATATAACATTCGCACATATGTACATATATTCGTTTTTTTTTTTTACTATTTTCTGTTTGTCGTTGCGTCCTAGGGCATGGACGCATTATTTAATATGAAAACCATCAAACAGCAGCAGCCACAACAGAAGCAGCAGTGGCTACTAGCCAACCATCTCCAGCGGAGAACCGATCACAGACGACATTTTGCAAAAGGCAAAACGAAGCCGTACAGCTACGACACGACTGATACCGGCTAAAAACAAAAGCCCAGTAAAAAACACATATTTCCCAACCCATTCGCACTGAAGCAGTTTGGCCAAGTACTAGTTCCAGCACTAGCTGCAGCTGAAAGCAGCTAAGATACGTAGATAACAGCCACGGATCAAACTCCGAGAACACACATTTCGGTCTATCGGTGGAGGAAGTAGGGGGTTGAAAATTACTCGCGAAAAAATTGTTTTTTTCTTTTTCAAAGGTCTTATAAGTGAGAATCATAATGAGAGTAGGTAAGGAGCGATAGAGCAGATCAGTGCAGGATGGTAGAAAAGTACATACCATCGATGGGGACGCGTACGTGGATTTCGGTGAGGTCCTCCATTAAGAAGCACAGAGATAAGATGCGGTAGACGTGCAGGGTAGGGGTAAATTACCAGGTAAAACATATGATTTAAGAGGACATTCGCATCGCGTTGCAGTTGCAGCCGAAAGGCCCATATTAAGTTTCGACAGCAAAAATGCACTCACCGAAAGCGGATGTCGCGGCTGTGTGTATTGGAATGATGATGGCGAACCGATGGTGCCCTAAAGACAGCGTAGCAACACACAGTACAGTATTGGCGCGGAGCGAGGGCTCATCTTACCACAATAGTGGACGACATGGAATGTTGTCACATTTATGTTCGTAACGTCATTTTTCTAGCAAAAGGTCTAGTTTTTTGTGCCGCGATGACGATCATCATCAGTAGCATTAGTCGCATTGCTAGAACGGGGGGCACGTACATAAGTGGCAGCGGATACTGGGGCCGAACCTATAGTGGTGGCATCATCAGGGAAATGACATTACATTTAATGTTGTTTTATGAGTTTTTGTTCGCTTCCAAAAACACTGACGCGCCAACAGTTACACATGAAGCCAAGTCGTGGACTTGGCAAGCTAGCGCGTTGTAGAGTTGTCTAGTTACATATGCTCGAAGTTCTCAGAGAGAGAGCATTAGTATTGTGCCGCTCCTTGGAAGATTGCGCTACTGCAACGCCTGCTACATACATATATACATGGACATATAAGCGCTTGCAGTGCGGATGCGGTGGCGATGTATCCGCGGAGATATGTATATTCATTATTTACGCATAACTTATGTTGACGATTTTCCACGAAAAAAACAAACGCTTTTTCTTGTTTTTTTCATGTTTTGCTTTCTTCTTTCAGCTTCCTTCTGGTGGAGATTGGTATTTGATAGCGATAATGGGAAGATCGACTGGAAATGGTTTGGTTTAGTGGAGATGTTAAAAGGAATTCGCAGCCTTTCGAGTATGCATCCGCGGCTAGGAAATGGACAATGAACTCGGGATGTTTGGACCGATATGAATGGTTATGCGAGCCCTAAATATGGACTGTTGTGGAGTCAAACAACCTAAGAAATAGTAATTTGAAGTCACGGCTAGGTTTAAATACTTTTCAATCCTATGCAATGACATTGCAAAGACCAGTAAAGCCTTTATGGTGGGGAACCTCTTCAGTGTCTAAAGTCTGATTTCTGCTTTATTCGGTTCAGATCCAAACATGTCATGGCTCAGAAAATGGTGTGATGGCTTTCGAAGCCAACGAAATTCATTCAATTTATCCATATGTAACTGCATATTATATAACCGAGTCATTCAAAATACCCGCGTAAATGGTACCTTAAATATTTTTTCCATCTGTTGGTATGACTGTTATCTAATGTTATCTAATAACCCAACTGATTAGTTAATCTAAATCGGTATCGGTGATTTTTATTATGAGAAAAAGAGGTTGTTTAAAATGTGGTGCGAACCAAATTTCTTTATCGGATGAGTTGAAAATTGTGGAGAAAGCCTAAGGGACTCTGCAATATCAAGAACTAGTGCGATCATCTGAGATGGCTTACAACGGCAGTTACTGAAGAAAAAATCGACTTAGTGAGGAAGAGGGGGCTAGTCACTACTTTATGAGAGACCTTTCTCAAGAACCTTCTTAGTTGATGTTTTTTACATGAGATGCGCCGCCGCACAACTTGTTCTAAAAGAACTGATGAAACGAATCATTACAGGTGACGAGACTTGGATAGACGAGTATGATATTCAAACAAACCAATAGACATGGAAATGACGCCACGAAAATGAAACCAAGTCGATAAGCAATGCCAAACTCGCTAAAAAGTCAAGGCTTTGGTCACGGTTTTTTTTTTGTGTTGTTAATTCACAATTTTTCCAGTGGCAGAAACAGTCATTAAGTAAGAGCTATGAAGCGTTTGATAAAGAGTGTCCACCCGAAAACTCCAGAACTCCAGTAGAACAACTCTTAGTTTTTGCACCATCTCACAAATTCATACTTGTGAGCGACTTTTCACAAAAAAGCTTGACCACAAACAAAGCACCTTATTCTCCGGATGTGGCAGCCTAAAGTACTTTTTTTTTTTAAATTAATATGAGTACTGTAGGATTATACTCCATTGAAAGTCTTGACGACTCTAGCTATATATCGCCGTCGTTCCACTTGAAAAGTGGCCTAGTTAATTCAGATTTACCTATAAATCTCAAGTGGAAGGCTTGTAAAATCTAAAACTGTAGCGGGGTCGGTTGCATTCGATGCAAATACTAAGGAGGCATGATGCTTTGTGTAAAACCTACTTAAATAAACCACTTGCGATACTGTCTCTACACAGGCTTATAGCAAATTATAAGAGACTTATCAGCCATTTGGTCCTGCACGTTAAATCATGTTATTCAGAAAAGAAAACTCTTGCAACTTGCTTGTTTAAGAAAACTAGCAGGGCAAAGCTTGTAAAATAGTTCTATAAGACTCCAGATAATTTGGTTGAAATTAGCATTAATGTACCTGTTAAGGAAAGTGTCGGCGGAGACTAAAGGTAGTAGCTTATGATAGCATAAATGATTTACGAGATCCTCATGATGAAATCCTTCTCTTTGGTGATTTCAATTTTCCGTCTCTTAAATGGGCTCCATCAGACTATCAAACATATTATATTGCCACTAATCCATCTGCTGCCAAAGAATGTCTTTTCTTAGACCGCTTAGCTGATTCAAACCTTAGCCAGGTTAGTGGCATCACGAATTACATGGGAAGACAGCTAGACCTGATCTTCACAACAGACCCCCTTAGTTCCTCTGTTTCACTTTGTCCCTTTTCCTTATCAACCATCGACAACTACCATCTCATTTCTCTCTCTCTCATTTTTTCACGACTCTCCACCACTGAATACTTCCCCTTCGCTTAAGTCATACGACTTCCACAAAGCAAATTTCAACCAAATCAATGAATATCTCAATGACGCTCCCCTCAATTTTGATAGCCATACAATAAACGACGCCATAATTATTTTCTACAGAGAAATATTCAATTTTATTTCTCTTTACGTTCCCCTTTTCCGATCCAAACATTTATCAACCTCCCCTCCATGGTATAATCGCAGGCTCCGTTCACTAAGAAACACAAGAAACAAACTGTGGGCAATCTTCCTTCGAACTCATTCCATCAATGACTTTTCTAACTACATTGGTGCTTATTTGAAATTCACAGAGCTGTATAAGTCGCTCTATGAACGCCATTTAATCGAGACGCAAGCCAATCTTATTAACGATCCTAAGTCCTTCTTTGAGTTTATCAACTACAAACGGAAATCTGATGGCTACCCAACCTCACTCTCTTTCAATGGCGAAACCTCGAGTGATCCCAAAATGATCGCCAACTTTTTTGCCAAATTTTTCAAACAATCCTTCACCGATGATTCCTTTGTACCGGATACTGCCTATTTCGACTACTTACCAAATTATTCCCTTGGACCATTTTTCCCACGTACTATTGAACCCCATATCATTGAAAATAAATTAAATCATGATGAATTTACTCCTGGGCCCGATGGTCTCCCGGTCATATTACTAAAAAAATGTTCCTCCATTATTTCTGTCCCGCTCTCAAAAATATTCAACTTATCCCTGTCCCTTGGAGAATTTCCCCAGATATGGAGAACCGCTTTTATAACTCCAGTTCACAAAAAAGGTCCGAAGAATGTCGTTAACAACTACCGGCCCATCGCCAAACTGTTACACATACCCAAACTTTTTGAAAGTATATTGTATGGCACTCTAAGTTTCCACTGCAAATCTCTAATCTCCTCCAAACAACATGGCTTCCTTAAACGCAGGTCTACAATCACAAACCTTGTCGAATTTGTGTCCTTCACACTCTCAGCTTTAGAGAATGGAAAGGAAGTTGACGTAATTTCAACTGATTTCAGTAAAGCTTTCGACAAAATCTCCCACAAACTAATACTCTTCCAAATGTCATCCATTGGTTTTGCACCCAATGCGTTGAAGTGGATATCTTGTTATTTAAAACACCGTTACTACAGTGTTCGTTTCAGATCTGCCTTTTCCAAACCCTTCTTAGCTTCTTCCGGCGTTCCCCAAGGCAGCCACCTGGGTCCACTTCTTTTTATTCTTACCATAAACGACATTGAGTTTATCATCAGACATTCCCACCTCTCACTCTACGCAGACGACACCAAGTTCTTCAAGACCATTTCCTCGCAACAAGACTCTTCTCTTATTCAATCGGATCTGAACAGCTTTTCCGTCTGGTGTTTCAAAAATTGTTTGGAAATTAACATTTCCAAATGCCAATCAATCACCTTCTCACGTAAACGAACCAAACCTCCCCCTCGTCTCTACTTCCTGAATAATCAGCCCATCTCCACCGTTCAGGTTATCCGCGATCTCGGTATACTATGTGACCAAGAGCTCAATTTCCGCGCACATATCAATGATATAATTCATAAAGCCAACTCTGCACTTGGTTTTGTGAAACGTTGGTCTAAAGAATTCTCCAATCCCTACGTGACTCGATCTCTCTTTATTACCTTTGTTCGCCCCCTTCTCGAATACGCATCTCAAGTGTAGTCCTCTTATCAACAAACCCACATATCTAGAATCGAAAGCATCCAACGTCGGTTCCTATGTTTCGCTCTTCGAAGTCTGCCCTGGACCAATCCCTTGTTCTTACCACCCTATCAAGACCGTCTTAAACTAATCAACTTGAGTACTCTGGAGGAAAGAAGTAGAGTATCCGATATAATCTTCATTCATAGACTTCTTACAGGTACCATTGACTGCGCCACCCTTTATAACTCCATATCTCTTAACACTAACCCCCGTAATACACGCAATCCTCGACTCTTCTATCTGTCCACCCCCCGCACCTCATACGGCTCCAATGAACCCATTTCCCGTATGCTGGCAAGTGTTAATTCGAATCTTAACTTTGACTTCAACCTCAGCACTCCATGCCTAAAACTCCATCTTCTCAATAACTATCTCCCACTCCAGTCTTAGTTTCTGCGCCCCTCACCCGTTCTCATTAGTTATTAAGTTAGAATAAGTTTAGCTTGAATTAAGCTCAATAAATGGGGGTGTTTGCCCCCACGAAAATTAAAAAAAAAAATCATATGGCAGCACGCCACTTAATATCACGAGACTTGCAATCGTTCGGAGGAGACCCGGCGGAGTGGCCACTTTTTATCACCAACTTCAACAGGAGTACAGAGCTATGTGGTTTTACCGATGAAGAAAATCTAATGCGGTTACATAAGGCTCTTAAGGGTGACGCGCTTGCAGCGGTTTGAAGCCTCTTGATACAACCGAATTGCATTCACCGTGTTATCGAAACCCTAAGAATGTTGTATGGGAGACCCCAGCTAGTTATCAACACCCTTCTGCATGCGATTCATTCAACGCCCCCACCAAAGGCCGACAAGCTCGAAACTATTGTCACCTTCGCGATAGTAGTGCAGAATCTTTGTGCTACGATCGAGGCTTCTGGACTTGTGGACCATCTTAATAATCCCATGCTAATGCAAGAGCTCGTGAACAAGCTTCCTCCCACCTTGCGTCTTAATTGAGCGATTCACAAACGAACACTGCCTACATGTACACTCGCGCATCTAAGTACGTGGTTGTACACGATGTCTGAAGCTGCTAATGGAGTTCTCGTTTCAATTCCGTCTACATCGGTCGAGGAAAAAAGAATTAACCTGGAGAGCGAGAGGGATTGTAAATGCCCACCAAGAAAGAAGCGAACCACAGTATAATGAAAAACGGAACAAGTTTGCGGAGGCAGCTGTAATTCGGTAGCAGACTGTAAACAATTACAACAACTCGACCGTACCTTAAAGTGGGCTGAAGTTAGGAAGCATCAATTATGTAGACTGTGCCTCAAAAGACACAGGAACTTAGGTGCAATGCCGAGTCCGTTTGCGGCATAAATAATTGCATTTTAAAACACCACAAGCTTCTCCACAAGAATCAGAGCGCCATCGGACAACCATCAAATGGTGGACTCATTGCAGTGCATTCGAAAAGCAAACCTGATACTCGGAACTACGATACATCACCTCTACTGTTTCGAGTCATACTCGTGTTTCTATATGGGCAAGGAGTCAAAATAAAGGCGCATGCATTTCTAGATGACGGTTCATCTCTTACGCTCATAGACGAAGAAGTAGCAAGGCAGTTAAAAACAAGAGGAACGCCACGACCCTTGTGCTTGAAGTGGACTGGAAATACGTCGCGATACGAGAGTCACTCCGAGTTGATCCACCTGCAGATATCGAGCACGGAATCAAATGCGAAAAGATTTTCTCTTACGGACGTTCACACGGTCAAAAGTCTCTGTTTGCCGGTTCAAACGCTTAATACGGATCACTAAAGAAGTTCGCTCACCTGCAGGGACTCTCCATTGACTCCTACAATGAAGCAGTCCCGCGGTTGCTAATAGGCCTTAACAACGCTCTTCTGGGGTTCACGTTAAGATCTAAGGAGGGGAGTCTGCAGGAACCTGTGGCGACTAAAACTCGTCTCGGATGGGTATAGGCAATAGCGTCATGGCAATAGCGTTGGGGAAAAAGACGTCCACGGTGGCACCGGTAAAAACTACAGTTTTCACCTCTGTGAGTGTAGCGACCTACATCGCCTAATGAAGGAGTTTATATGTGACGACAATTTCGGAGCCTCGAAAACCCAAAGGTTCATAATGTCTGGTGAAGATGTTCGAGCCTTAGATTTATTAAATACTCGCACCGTCTATAACAATGGGAGATATGAAACGACACTTCTCTGGAAGTTTGATGAAATTAGATTACCGGATAGTTTCCCCATGGCCAAGAGACGGCTGGTATGTCTACAAAAACGTATGGAACGTGACTTATGTCTTGATGACGATCTTCGATCCATTAGGACTGATTGCTTGCTTCTTCATGTTCATAAAAATTTTATTGCAGGAGACTTGGCGTTCCGGGATTAACTGGGATGATGAGATCAAAGACGAGGAATATAGGAAATGGCAAGTATGGATACGACAATTGGACAAGATTGAGGCCGTTAAAATTCCAAGGTGTTACGTAAGCTGCAGTTGGGGAACAGAAACACAGCTCCACATATTCGTCGATGCTAGCGAGAAGGGTTTTGCTGCTGTAGCATATGTGCGAACCTCCAACGGCGAATTTGTAGAGAGTAGCCTGATAGGTGCAAAAACACGAGTTTCTCCTCTTAAGTCGCTATCAATTCCTCGCCTAGAACTGCAGGCAGCGCTCCTGGGTGCCCGGTTCGCGAAATGTATTGCAGAGTCGCACGGTATTGAGTTTACTCATCGATACTTCTGGTCGGACTCCCCAAACTTTTCTATGCTGGCTGCGCTCTGATCATCTAAGATATCGACAATACGTGGCCGCGTCAGTGAAATATTAAAACTCACTGAACTCACGAACTGGCGATGGGTTTCCACTGCAATGAATGTCGCCGATGAAGCTACAAAGTGGCGACGGCCCCCGGAACTTGCCCCAATGAGCCGATGCTTTAATGGACCGCCCTTTTTGAAATCCTCTCCGGATAACTGGCCACAAGAAACGGTCCTGGACTCTACGATTGAGGAGTTAAAAACACAGTTCGTGTGCACTCATACTTCGGGAAGAGGGAATACCTTCCGGTTTAAAGAAATATCCAGCTGGACGAAATTGCTAAGGAGCACAGCATATCTATTTCGATTTATGCACAACTCGAGCACCAAAAGGACCAAGGAGGCTAAGATAAGTGGAACCTTGTCTTGTGAAGAACTTCAACGCGCCGAGAAAGCATTATTTAAAGAAGCACAAGTTAGCGTATACCCAGAAGAAGTTGCAGACTTGGGCGCTAGCCGTTACGTCGAGAAAAGCAGCCTCCTTTTTAGTTTATGCCCATTTCTAGACAAAGACGGTGTTGTCCGAGCATATGGAAGGCTCCGTCACGCGAAAGAAGTCAGGGAGGACTTAAGGCTACCCATTATTCTTCCCAGGTCACATCCGGTTACGTCGCACATAATCAAGGACCTCCACCGTCGATACAAACATCGAAACGACGAAACGGTGATAAATGAACTTCGGCAGAGATTCTATATAATCAGAATGCGATCCGCTCTCAAAACCGAAAAGAGATACTGCCAATAATGTAAGAATGCTAAGGCTCAACCGAGCCCGCCAATCATGGCTCAACTTCCCCCGGCACGACTGGCCTCTTTCTGTCGCCCGTTTTCTTATGTTGGAGTCGGCTACTTTGGCCCAATGACAGTCAATGTAGGACGAAGAGTAGAAAAGAGATGGGGAGTTCTTCTAACTTGTCTTACTACAAGGGCGGTTTACATAGAAATTGCTCATTCTTTGACGGCGGACTCCTGTATTCTTTGCCTTCGCAACTTTATGGCAAGACGTGGGACCCCCATTGAGTTTCATTGTGACAACGGAACGAATTTTCATGGCGTTGAGTGGGAGTTAAAAGAGGCTTACAAAATGATTCAGAAGGACAGAATAGCGGAAGCTCTCACAACAACCACTACGAACTGGAGATTCATACCACCTGGCTCACCTCATATGGGGGGGCAGCTGGGAACGTTTGGTACGTTCTATAAAGAATGTTCTCTACTCAATAAGACATAAGACCGACTCGAAATCCGAATGATGAACTACTGCGGAGTATGCTTATAGAAGCAGAAAATATTCTGAACTCGCGACCATTGACTTATATTCCAATCGACGTTGATAATCAAGAAGCTCTAACACCCAACCATTTTCTATTGGGCTCAGCGGGTGGCCTGAAGCCCGTAGCAGAGTTCGACGATAATGTCGGAGTGCTAAGAAGAAATTGGCTCTTCTCGCAGCAGTTTGTGGGCCGCTTCTGGAGGAGCTGGGTGACAGAATACTTGCCCATGCTTACCAGACGTGCAAAGTGGTTCAAACCCGTGAAACCCGTTGCGGTTGGCGACATCGTGCTGGTCGTTGACCCTAATAGTCCACGAAACTGCTGGGCTAAGGGACGAGTGGTTCACGTAAGAACATCGAAGGATGGTCAAGTACGAAGCGCCTTCGTACAAACGCAGAGTGGCATTTACGAAAGACTGGCGGTCCTCGACGTCGAAGCCCCAAAGGACACGAGCCTAGTGGAGAAACTACCGAGGGGGAGTGTTAAGGAAAGTGTCGGCGGAGACTAAAGGTAGTAGCTTCTCCCTAGTCGCTTATAGATGGAGCCACGGCACTCCTACTTGGCAGACCCCCAAATTTCCGCCTTGGCCTTTTTTTGGTCGATAATCGGCAAGCGTGGACCATCCACGCAGAACTCAGTATTTAAAGTTAGTTTATTTGATCATCAGTTGATAAGAATAAAGCAATTGACCAGAATCAGTATCGGCTAAGACTACGATTTGTAACTCAACAAAAAAAGGAATTTATTGTTTCCTTCCGAGTTGACAAATGAGTCTTGGTTGCAGCCCAACTTGCCGCAACAGTACCTGAGGAGATGATGGTGATACTTTTTCTTACCAGTTAACCAGATCGACCATAGTAACCAGAATGGCCATAGAGAAAGGTCACAAGCTCCTAGCTTGTTGCACAACAACGAAATTGCTTGAGGAGAGAAAGAAGACAAAAAAGAGAATGTAAGACAACAGAAGTACACCAATTTTAAGAATAATTGTTTGTGGGAATAATCTTGATAGTAACACCAACGATCGAAAAGCAAAAAGATGACCAAGTGTTATAATTGTAGTCGTAGGGGTCACATTTCTTCTAATATAAGAGTTTCACAAGTAAAAACGTTACAAGTAATCATTATGCGCTTTAATTTTTTTTCCTTAATAATACCTTAAAGAAAAATTGCTGGTGTATTGATAGTGGGGGCACATCACACATATGTACATATACTGCGATCGAAGTTTGTTCTTCTCATAGGCAGAGCGAAAAGAAAAAATTGTAGGCTGGTGAAAATTTCATAAAAGTGGTCGGCAGGGGAGATATTTACATAAAATGCCATGGTCAAGCCGTAAAATTAAGAAACATGTTGTACGTGCCATGTTCAAAAAGAAATCAGGATTTTGACATCATCATTAAGGCAGTTTTTCGAGATGGTTTTGTGGCATGTTAAGCAGATTTTGACAAATATTGTACATACTAGCCAAAAGTCAAACTTGTGATGCGTTTTAGTGGCACAATGGATATGGACATTTGAACTTTAATAGTAAAAATCCTACTATGTAGTAGAGTGGCAAGAGTGGTGAGTACCTTTCCAGGGAGTCTGAAGCCCTTTTTAAGCTGCAGAAGCGTCAGTTGAATGTGCCGCATACAACTAAACGGCAGCTAACCGGATTTTGGTGCTGATAACCAGGAGCATGATTATAGATAGTGGCCAAGATGAAATTAGGTCCCAACTGCGCACATCTTCATAACACAGCTATGAAAAATTTCTTCGTTGACAAGACTTCGTATAAATTGTGGACTCGGAAAAAAAACTAACAACAGGGCATCTGCGAGCTTTTGATAGCTTAACCCCACAAGCGGACCAGTAGGAATGCAGTTAAGTGGGAAGGTTATGGTCCTACACTTCTGACCATAACAACGCCGGAAAAAGGAAAAGAAGAAGAACCACCGCAATCGATGAAAGGCATAGCAAAAATATTCAAAGAAATGGCATTTCCGACATTGCAGGGGCAGATCTAGTAATTCGTGTACTTGGGCGTCCTCGGAAAGAACATCATGCATTTAACTTATTGCAAGAAGATGATGTTTTCGTTCCACAGAGTGTTGAGGAGGCTATAAATGAAAAACATTTCAGACAATGACAGGTATCGATGCAGAAGTAGTATAATTATTTGAAAAAGAAAACTTGGTCATTAGTTCACCTACCACCGGGAAAGAAACTTTTTGGCAGTAAGTGGGTATTCAATATTAAGAAAAATGCAGGGGGTATACAAAGGTTTAAATTAAATCTTTTCTTGCGAAAGATTGTAACCATTAATATGGTATTCATTTTCTTTGTAAGGTACGCGACAATACGTATACTTCTGACATTGGCTTGTCAAAACAATCTGCATCTGCACCAAATGGATGCACTCTATGAAACTGTTTAGGTATATGAACCAACCGAATCATTCGTTGAAAAAAGGTTTACTAATAAAATGCTGAAACTCAAGAAAGCACTTTATGGCTTAAAGCAGAGTGGGCGAGAATGGAACGAAAGGCTAGATTCTGTGCTAAAGAAGATTGGTTTTCACCATACATAAGTGAACCATGTAGCATACAAAAAAAATCAATATAATAGCCGTTTATGTTGATGATCTTATTTTAGAAAGTTCAAAAGCTATACGAACTCAGTAAAATCAAAGCCCAATTCACAAATGAGCTTGAATTGCTAAACGGCGGTAAACTTGAACATTTTCTGAGTATGGGAATAAAGCGTGAAGGTGAAACTAGTTCTCTCATGGTTCGTCAGGGGCATCATATTAGCAACCTCTTAGCCAGTATGGTAAGGAGAGCTTTCGGAAAATTTCGACACCATTATAGATAGGATACCAAGCTAACTGCACTAACGAATAATGTAGAAGTGTTAATCCGACAGAGTTTTACTCTTATGGATCCCCGAGAGCCGTATTTGGCACATCCTTAGATATATATTTACTTAAAGCTACATTATTATAAAACAGGACGACGAATGCGGAGGCGAAGCTAGTGACAAGAAGTCAGACACTGGTTGTGCATTTGTTACATTTGTTTTCGTAGGATTCGGGGAAATAAAGTACTGTGGCATTATTCAGCACAGAGGCTGAGTATGTCACTAGCTCAATTGCAGCATAGGAAGCAGCTTATGTTAAGAAACTGACTAGCGAAATGCGTCCCGGTGCTATTGGTCTAATATTTATTCCAGTTTTTAAATTCAT
The DNA here is from genome assembly GCA_958301585.1 of Merodon equestris. Lineage (NCBI taxonomy): Eukaryota > Metazoa > Arthropoda > Insecta > Diptera > Syrphidae > Merodon > Merodon equestris. The sequence goes on from OY284413.1 coordinate 136,919,266, forward strand.
TTTTATTCACTATTCTTAGATCTACCTTACTCTAGACAGAAATGCTTAAGACTAACTTAACTATCCTTATAAATTTAAATATCCTACGGGCCCTAGGCGGACGCTTTAAACCTAACAGTATAACTTAAACGTATGCCTTTTAACTATTATATATTAACTTCCAATTAACATTATTATAACCAATTTTTTTATATTTTATATATGTATCTATATTTTTATAAAACTTAAGCGTACCTTAAATTAACTAAACCTAATTAAACCTATCTCATTCGCACTTAACTAAATTATGTATATATACATATACAAATATATATTTTATATATATTATATAAATCTCATGGACAAGTCTTCTGACGCAATGACACCTGCTATCCTACTGCGCTGTAACTTCACAGTCACATTTCCATGGCGTCAGGAAAGGTTCAGACACTGAACCTGGAATGGAATGTCTTCGCATTTTCACAAATGGCTCCAGGACTGGGCAGGGATCCGGCGCTGGAGTTTTCTTTGAGCGCGAAAATATTCGACTACACTTCTCGTTAGGAAAATATGCGGCTGTCTTTCAAGCGGAGATTTACGCAATCCTAATGGCCATGCACTATGTTGTGAAACACAGGTGGAGGGGAAAAAGCATATGCGTCTGCAGTGACAGCCAAGCTGCACTCAAAACTGTGTCCAACCCTCTATCCAACTCCAAATTAGTGCATGAACTCAAGACCTTTTTGAACAAAGTCGGAAGACTAAATTCACTTAGGCTTGTATGGGTCCCAGGTCACTCTGGAATCCGAGGAAACGAGATCTCCGATGAACTCGCTAGAAGAGCCTCAGAGGAGAGTTTCTCAGGACCTGAACCCGCCTTAGGTCTACCTGCTTCCACGGTCAAATCTGACATCAATGACTGGGTCTTTAACGTACACAGTCGTAGATGGAGGGAATATCCAGGATGCAGGATGACTGAGCGCGTACGCCCTGATGTCTGCAAGAAGTCTGCAACATTTTTCTTATCCTTAAGGAGAAATGATTGCAAAAGGCTAACGGGCGTCATTACGGGCTATTACACTTTTGCCAAGCATCTCTACGTGCTTGGCATCAGTGAGACGCCTACCTGTACTGCATGTTGCGAGGAGGATGACACAGCAGAACACTTTCTCTGCGACTGTCCCACCTTCGCTCGCGCACGGTGGCGCACCCTTGAGGCCGACGTGGTGGGTGCCGAATCTCTTAGCTCCACATCACTGAAGCCCCTCCTCACTTTTCTCCGGACAACGGGGAAAATATAATAAAGACAAGGTGTCTGCCTGGTAGTACAATGGACCAGTATTTGTGTCTGAGTGCTCCAACAGATAATAGAAGCATCCAAAAAAAAAAAATAAATAAATAAACATAAATCCTTTTTTATTATTAATTTAATATAACATATTTATAATATTTTTTTTTTTTTTGTTTTTGATTTGGTCTTATTTCTTTTTTGTGATTTTTTGATTTTGTACTTTTTTTTCTTTTGGTGTTAGGCAAGTCCTGTTTTGAAGAGGCTGAACCAAAAGCATTGATGTTGGCGGGCTATGTCTCTTCGATTCCGGCGTGAGACCGATCTACAGGACCTGAGGTGCTCCAGCTTACGGAGCACGACATCAAGTCCGTAGAGGAATCGTCGTTCCACGGAATTGCGACCCACGTGGGAGATGACCAGTACCGCCAATCTACCCTGGATCAACCCACATCTATCTAGGTAGAGGAATGCTTCTGACGGGACCGTTGAGGCGCACTATCGTAATATAAATGATTAGAGTAATAAGCCCCGAAGATCAGGCAATTGACCGAAGTCATTGCTCTTGCAATATGGCTTCGAATCAATTTGATCAGAAAGTTATGCACTGGTATAATCCTAGCCCTATTGTATAGGACCTTGTTCGGGTAAAACTTCGTGTACTCAGATTTTGGCGTCGATTAAGTCGTCTGCGTACGCCATAGAGTGGTGAAGGCTTCGATTTTTGATTTCAAACGTTTGGGTAGAAGTCACGTTTACAATTTTCGCAATGAATTTTATACCTGATACCATGTCAAAAATCATATACATATAGTAGTGGTTTACTTATACTCAGTCGACTAAGCTTGTAAGAAAGACCTTCTTACCATGCGGCTTCAAAGGCATTTTCCAAATCAATCAGGCACCCGTGCATTGGTTCTTGCATTTGTTCCATTGGATATCCGACAGGAGTTTCGACGCGGCATGAATAGTGTCATACCCCGGTCTGAAACTGAATTGGTTATCCGGAATGATATCAACCAATTTAGATAGGGTTCCATGAACCACCTTCTCGAAGACCTTGCTGATACTCATAAGAAGACTTATCGATCAGAGATTTGCCGTGTTAAAGGTGTCTTTACACCTCTTGGAGATTGGTTGCACCACCGCTGTCTTCCAGTGCACTGGATAATATGCATTGTTCAGTGCATTGTTGAACAAGATGGTGTACCTCTCTACAGCCACTGGTGGGAGGTGCCTAAGCATGATATTGGATATACGAGTACTGTCAATTCCTGCGGATTTTTACCTTTTCGATGACTTGACCTTCCGTCGCAATGAACAGGATATTAGCCCCCTGACTTCTTCATTAAACTTGGTAAAACATAAGGTAAAAGTGGTGAAGCAGGGCTCTGTTCTCCAGGTCGTGGTTTAGGCGAATGCTATCATTCACCTTATACACTTCCTGGAAGACAGCTCCCACAGCCACCATCTTTTCCTGGGGATCCTCGATCACGAAGAAGTTATCATCCAAGACGGCACTCTTCGGATCAATTCTGACTGTTCGTAAAAGACGTTCATTGTCTGATGTTAATGAAAGCTTTAGATCCTTGATCCGAGTTTTGTCTGTCGGTAGTCCGCCTGTTCAAGAGTTTGAGTCTTGTCAGGAGTCTACTTTTTGTCTGTGCAGTGCGTCAATTGTCGCGTTTCGGTATACGTTTGTGGTATAGTGCCGTCATTGGCGAGGTATCGTACTGTTCATTATATGTTTAATGATATCGTCCATTTGTTTGAGATACCTGTTAATCTCGTTGTTTGATTCCTACTGGACGGTGGGAAGGAGGCGCTCGAAGTGAGCGCTCTTGTCAGGGAATTGACAAAACGTGGCTAACGCGCCCTACTGTAATCGTAGGGGTGCGTTTGGACATACTGTGCTATCTTCGCAAACTCGTCAGGTATTATGATCACGGCATCTAGTATGCAATGGTCCGTGGACAGTTAATAGACCATACTTTCGTGTCTGCCAGTCTCGGTCGGGAGTCTATCAGCATGAAATCCAGATAGGAGCTGCTCCTAGAATACAACGGACTAACTGTTGCAGGCAAGTTGACTCTACTCGTATATTCAATGTTGCGAAGAACCCACCAATCACCAATCACTATCACCAATGGGTTAGTAGGCCCTAGTGTTGTGAATATTATTTTACCGATCACTATGTTTGGCATTTAAATCGCCGCGCCGCACAGTGTGTTGAATATTAAGCGCTAAGATACAAAAATCTGCATGTGTTCCTATTATCGATTTTTCTTGTTATACGAGGGTGGTCCGATAAGTACTTAGCCTAAAAAAGGAAAACATAAATTTTGGAGAAATGGCGATTAATTTTTCAATATAGTCTCCTTTAGCTCGATACACTTGACCCAGCGATGCTCCATCTGCAAAGTAGGCCTCCGAGGCGGCGATGACCGGCTCATTCGACTGAAATTTCTACCCGGCGAGTGACTTTTTCAAGTTTGGGAACAAAAAGAAGTCGCACGGGGCCAAATCTGGAGAATACGGTGGATGAGGCAGCAGTTCGTAGGCCAATTCGACCAATTTGGCCGTGGCGAGGGCGGAGGTGTGAGCCGGTGCGTTATCATGGTGGAAGATCACTTTTTTCTTCGCCAAGTAGGGCCGTTTTTTCTTCAATTCGGCGTCGAATCGGCCCAATAATTTGGCATTGTACAGCCCTGTGACCGTTTCGCCCTTCTCCAGGTAGTCGATGTGGATCACACCTTATGAATCCCAGAAAACGGTGGCCATCACCTTTCCGGCCGATGGGACAGTCTTTACCTTCTTCGGAGCACGTTCGCCGGGTGAAGCCCACTGATTCGACTGTTCCTTGGTCTCTGGTGTGTACCAGTGGATCCATGTTTCGGCGACTGTCACGAAACGACGCAGAAACTCCTTCGGATTGCGCTTAAACAGCATCAAACACTGCTCTGAAGTGGTCTCACTGTTGCGCTTGTTGTCCGGAGTGAGCAAACGCGGCACCCATCGCGCCGACAGCTTTCTCATGCCCGAAATTTCATGCAGGATATGACCCACGCGATCTTTTGAAATGCCTACTGTCTCAGCTATCTCGCACACCTTCAATCGGCGCGGCGGTTTGCCAATACGAGATCGTGGATTTTTATCAAGTTATCCTCCGTGGTAGCCGTTTTCGGGACACCTGGACGTGGCTCATCAAAAACCGACGTGCAACCACGTTGAAACTCGTTAAACCAATTTTTGATGGTCGTCATAGAAGGAGAAGAGTCACCGTACACACCATCCAAACGCTTTTTGATTTCGCTGCGCGATTTCCCTTCCAAAACAAGAATCGAATCACCGACCGATATTGCTCTTTTTCCATTTTTCTAAAATCCGCGGCCACTCCCGCTTCCACACGCGGTCAAAACAAAACTACGAGTCCGATCCGGCTGATGACAGTAGCCGTCTACTAGAATGTACTACACGATAGTAAGTTGCTCTTGCGATACTGGCGCCATCTGGCGGTGAGGCGAAGTACTTATCGCACCACCCTCACAGTTTTTAAATTGAATACATACATATGTACCTATTAAATATATTAATATTTTATGAAAGAAATCCAGGTAAGGCAGTTTGGGTGCGGTCTGACGAGCATAAAGTATAAAATTCCATTCCAAACTTCCACGAGCGTTTTTCATTCAGTTTTTTTTTATTTAACTTTTTTAATAAAAAGCAATTTATACAATAAGCTAAATCTGTTGCAAATATTTTCTTTTCAAGAACTAGTGCGTTTGAGAATAAGTTCCTATACGTATTTATAGTGTGTATCTTTAATTAGACTCATCTAATTCGGGCAGTCCATCACCACTTTCGGCATTTAATTCAAAATACGAAGGATCGGCTGAAGATATGTATACCTAATTCCACATTTCCCGGGTCCATTAGATAGTTCTTGAGCTGATCACCTAGAACTATGGACTTTCTAGAAACTGGATTCCTTAAATCAAAAAGTTCATGATCAGATCAGCAGAAACACTATCATTAAACCTTCATTTGTATATGTCTGTGCGGATCACTTGTCGCTTGCTTTGGTTATTTTTATTGTTGTTTTCCAGCTGCTTTCGACGTCGATGGTGATGGTCTTTATTGTTTATGATCTTTATTTTGTTTTCACTGTAGTTTCAAGCCGATACGACAACTACACGTCAACACGTTCACTGGTCTGTGATCAATTGAGATTGAGAATTGAGACTCAAGTAGTTCTTAACAACGAGTGCAAAGCATTTGGTAAGAAATTCTATGCTGGGAACAAACTAATAGACAGAATCTAGCAGCATATACGTGAGTTACTGAATTATGAATTCTAGGTACAAACCAAAATTGAAATTAAAAAGTAGCAAGAATCTTAATATTGCCGTTTGAAGGAAACTTATCGGTATATTCGCCCACTTGAAGTGCTATTATCTCATCTATTACTTTCCAAAGTAGTGGTTGTTTTACGGAGGTTCATTGAAGACTTCAGGAGATACAAAATTTAGAATCGGGAGATGAAAATGGTCAAGAAATTTACTGTGCCGAATGAAACCTTGAAAATCAACAACTCTTATCATTTGGAATGAATCCTACTGAAATGTGAGCATTTTAACAACATATGCAAATGCATTTTTATAAGAGTATCCCAATGATATTGCATACTTATTGTACCTATGCCAGTTCATTGGTATTGAAAAATAAACATCCCAGTTCAATAGCCTGCGTCTACACATTGCTATTTATGTTTGTAATTGGCTTCTCGATTGCGTGTAAGTGGCACATCACAAAAAAAAAAACAAAAAAAAAATCAACATCTCATTGAAAAGCCAATGAATCCCAAGGAATCTCCACCGAGAACCACCCCTTAATGCCGTACCAGTATCATCTCAGATTCCCCCGGCAGATACAATTTCTCTCAAAAAAAGAAATAAAGAAAAAAAACTGGCTATTGAATGCAATGAAAATATATTTCCCATTTCAATCACCGTAAATTCATGTCCAACATATTTATATGATCTGCCATCATTCATATTATTAACAATTCTTGTTTTCTCTCGTCGTTGTTCTTCACTCTCTGGTTATTGTGCGTCTCCCTTGCTTTGGCTGCATATCGAATTTACCCAGAAGTATCGGAGCGTTCGAAATCTATTCGTAGGCCAGCCTGAAAATACAAAAAAAAGCATCACAACTTGAACATACGCTTCACTGCACTCTACGAGCAGTATTTCCACTCGCTGCCATTGCTACTATTCCTCGAGGTAACCGAGATTCCAAGTTTAAGGTCTCGAACGATCTCCACCCAGCTGCCAGGTTTTAACGCATACCATACGCTGCGACTCGACGTAGACGTTCGTACGTATAAAGTACGCGGGCATACGTAGAAAATCAAAACCAAAGTCAATAGTGCATAAACGCAATCAAAAGTATCAAATGGAATATGATGCCCGTAGCCGCAAAAGTTAATTTTCGCGCTGGCATGTTGGTAGGGTACCACCGGTACTGAGAAACCCAAATCCGAATCCGAATGCGAAAATCATTCTGTCGGAGGCAATGATGCTTGCCTAGTTGCCTGTTGTCTACGTGCGGCTGTGCGTCTAACTATAAATGTGAATATGTATGCATTTATGAACGGCACAAAATCGAACCAATTCTTAATTTACCTACGAACGTAGATACACAGATACGTAGGTTAAGATCGCATGGATCAGTAAAGATGAACGTCTTATTCAGCGACCGGTATATGGGCAAAGACTAGAGCGTTCTCCAAATAGACAGGTTGAAGTCTCTTCTGCACTTTTTGTCTTCCCTACGTCAGCGATGTCTCTTCGAGGATCTGTTGTGCGGTTGAACGGCATCCAATTCGACATATGAGAGCATGTGAAATGACTGAACTGCGGCTTGCAAAATTGTCGTCCTTCCGCGCGGATTTGCCTGTGCGTCGTCGCCTATTCATTTTGATATTAGTGGATGAAGTGATGGAAAGGAAGCAAAGTCGTTGGAGCCTAATGTGAATCGGGTGTTCTTTTTTCAGTTAAATTTGTTATTCTGTTGCATGACATGTGATAATGTAGCAGTTCACAGCTCTGTGGAGTCAGAAGGAAACAAACAGTGGGGTCTAATTACTCATGCTCACATGTAGGAGATAGAATCCTTATTATGTATTTAGAATACGTCTTCTAAGTGACATTTTTACCAAAATTTGCTCAATGAGGCAACCATTTTTATATACCAGAATGGGTTGATTTGATATGCTTATTTGTGTTAACCTGATGTCAGCCCAGAGTATTGTAATTCTGATGATGTGATTGTAAACCCGGAATTAATGACTCGTCGCGGTTCACAAAATATGCGGTTTTTCTATGACTCGCTTTGATACTTTTTTCTTTTGCTTTCTGGGATGACGCAACAGCCCATTGTTGATCAGTTTGCCTAGTCGTGCGCTAGCCGCGGTACCCATATACTAAACCATCTGGATATTGAATAGCAAGGACGATATTGCTGCACAACTTCCATTGCTCTGTGATGAATCTCGTTGTTTCCTAGTTTTCCTAGTTTTTACAAATCTATACAAACACACGTGGAATCTTTCTCTAGAAACAACCTGGATCCACTTCTAATAAGATCCATATAGAAGAATCGGGATGAATAAGGCGTTAATGGTGAGGTAACATCTGCCACCATGTCCTTTTGATATTGATCGATCAGTTGATTTAGCACTATCAGGTCAGATAACCGATACTGTTATTCCATTTATGGAGCATGCTTTCCTCTGGATTAGTTAGTGTAAGAATTAGGCTAATAAACTGTCAGCACAGTATTACCCAGAAGTAACGAAATTTGCAGTTGCGTTTATCTAACCCCTATTCGGATTTGGAACCGTATCTGAAGATATGTAAGTAATCATTTCCTTCTGAGTATAATATCAGGCTGTCTTACCAAAATCACATTCTCAGAAAATCAACTATGTACTCGTATGTATCTGCTTAACGAAATTCCCGGAGAAAAAAACACTCACGTAAAACACCCGGCACCATTGAATGGCAAACAAATAATTGTATGTATATAGACATTGTAATCAAGTGTAGGTGGCGTAAGGGCTTTAATTTTGTTAAGATCATAACGATCAGATAGTACTAATAAATGCAAATGATGTAAGGCAGGGCAGAAAGAGAATATTTCTGAGAAAATAAAGAAAAGGGCGAAAGATCAAGGTGGGACTTTGAATGCGCGAAAGCTTATTTCAAAGTTAGTTTGCGAAGGCAAGACTAACTCTCTGTCCAAATATGTAATAAGGTAGCTTTTAAGGTCAAATAATTTTTCCACAAGAGTTGCACGTCGCAAACCATTTATTTCCAAAGTCATTAATCAAAAGACTCACATCCGTTAGAGAAAATGTTAGACTTTTGGAACACTATTATTTTTACTGACGAAAGGAACGTAAACTCGCTTGGCAATAACAAACAATTTGGAAACAAAGTTGAGTGAAAAGTGGGGGTGCATGTCTACTTGCGTGCTTGGTCAATGGGGGTTTATTGATTACAGATGACATGGATAATATGACTACTTCAACATCCTAAAAACAAATATACGGTTAAGCGCCACGAAAATGAGTTTAAGTTCAAATTGCACTATGGTTTTTTTTTTTTTTTTTTGGAGGCTTCTATTATCTGTTGGAGCACTCAGACATAAATACTGGTCCATTGTACTACCAGACAGACACCTTGTCTTTATTGTATTTTTCCCGTTGTCCGGAGAAAAGTGAGGAGGGGCTTCAGTGATGTAGAGCTAAGAGATTCGGCACCCACCACGTCGGCCGCAAGGGTGCGCCAGCGCGAGCGAAGGCGGGACAGTCGTAGAGAAAGTGTTCTGCTGTGTAATCCTCCTCGCAACATGCAGCACAGGTAGGCGTCTCACTGATGCCAAGCACGTAGAGATGCTTGGCAAAAGTGTAATGTTGCGCGCTTAGTCATCCAGCATCCTGGATATTGCCCAGACACATATGCTTTTTCCCCTCCACCTGTGTTTCACAACATAGTGCATGGCCATTAGGATTGCGTAAATCTCCGCTTGAAAGACAGACGCATATTTTCCCAACGAGAAGTGCAGTTGAATGTTTTCGTGCTCAAAGAAAACACCAGCGCCGGATCCCTGCCCAGTCCTGGAGCCATCTATGAAAATGCGAAGACATTCCATTCCAGGTTCAGTGTCTGGCCAAAGCCAGTCCTGACGCCATGGAAATGTGACTGTGAAGTTACAGCGCAGTAGGATAGCAGGTGTCATTGCGTCAGAAGGCATATCCATGAGACAGGGGTCGTAGGATATTTCTCCCGCAAGTATACTTTCACTCCAATGCGAGTTGTACCAAAGACCATTCCTCTTAAGGCGAGAAAAAGTTTTCAGTGGAAGATTCATCATAGCATCTAGAGCAGCTCCCGGTGTGCTGGGGAAAGCCCCCGTGCAGCTGAGACAGACGGCTCTTTGGAGTTTGGTGAGTGAAGCCACAGCGTGTTTGCGTGTTAGCCTGCTCCACCAAACAACTGATGCATATGAGATTATCGGTCTTATCATTGCCGTGTAGATCTAAAGGACCTTCTTCGGCGATAAGCCCCATGTTTTGCCAAAGGCACTTTTGCATTGCCAAAAAGCTGACAGCGCTTTGGTGGTTTTGGACTCAACATGTTTTGACCAAAGAAGTTTGCTATCTAGGATGACTCCCAGATACTTAGCTTCCTTGGATATCGGGATGGGAATGCATTTTAGCACCAGCTGAGTAATACCAGTATTTTTCCTCCTTCTCGTGAAGAGAACGACATCAGTCTTAAGAGGATTAACCGACAGCCCATTTCTCATGCACCAGTCTTCTATCACGTCTAGCGCCGCCTAAGCTTTGAGACAGACATTCGCTAACCATGAGCCGACAGAGAGAACAGCAACTTCATCCGCATAGGCCTGGGCATAGATTCCAGAGGCATTGAGAGCATCGAGCAGAGAGTCGACCACCATGCACCATAACAAGACGCCACCTTGCGGGCAGCCCCTGTTTACTCCAGACTTGACACATTGTTCGAGGCCTGCATCAGCGATCAATGTCCTGTGCACGAACATTGCTTTGATCCACAGAACCAGTGCTTCATCTACGCCATGCCGTCTGGCAGCGTTACACATGCTGTCGAAAGTAGCGTTATCAAAAGCTGCCTCAATGTCGACGAAAATTTCAACGAGCGCATTCAATTCTTCCAACTAGGTTTTGAAGCGCAGTCTCGCAGAATTTTCCGCGCTGATAAGCATGTTGCATGAGAGAGGATGCATTCGAAGGACAATTTTGCGCACGTGCAACTCTACTAATCTTTCCATGCTTTTCAGCAAGAAGGATGTTAAACTGATTGGTCTAAAACTCTTGGCGAGTGAGTAATCTTCTTTCCCTATTTTGGGAATAAAGACCACTTTCACCGCCCGCCAAGGAATAGGTATGTAGGCAAGCGCCAGGCTAGCTGTGAAAATTCTTTTCTGAGTAGGAAGCAGCTGTCTTATACCTTTTTGCAGCGTAACAGGGTATATCCCATCAGTGCCCGGCGACTTAAAGCCATCGAAGGATGCCACAGCAAAGAATATGAATACATTTCTTTACTTCATAGCCACCTTAATTCATCTAAAGGACATGCATTCGCCCCTTGCCTTGTTAACGTCAATGAAACCGAAATCGTCAACGAAATAAAAGATCAAAGCGTCACAGACATTTACAAGTTCATGGAAACCGATGATAAAGGTACGCAAAACCTTTTCAATCCTTCCAAATCAATTACAATTGGGTTTTATAATGCCAAAGTCACAGAATATGTCGCCAACTCGGCAAAACGCTGTAACAAAGGCCCAGAATGCGACTCATGCAACTTTTCCCCGATTCCCCAGAAAAATGCTCTCGTATCATGTGCGCAAATTGTTCCCTCTCCCACCCATACTCATCAAAAAGCTGTCCCAGTTATGGTACAAGCAAGCGAAAGAAATTCTCACCATTAAGATAATAAATGCACAATGCGAGAAACTCAACGCATTTACAGAGATCGCAATCCCTCTCAACTTCCAACCTCATCGGTAACATTCCCTGAAGCACTTAAAACAGATAAAATGAGCAATTACCTAGAACCCATACCACTTCTAAGCTAACAAACTGTACTAGCTCCGACGAATCCCAGTCTCTCACCCTCCCATCTTTTATCTCACCCTCACTCTCTTTCTGACAAAAGCTCAAACCTTATCATCCAAACAAAAATAAAAAAATAATGTCGGCATGTAATATACACTTTATAGCCACAATACCATCTCTGCGACACAGAGGCTGAATTATTTAAAGTCCACAAGGAGATTGGATGATTCTGCTCCTGAATCACAGAGTCTTAACAACCCGAATCCAACGAACTCTATATATTTACAACAAACACTTCTCTCTCAACCAACAAAAATTAACGCTTTTAATCATACTTTTTCTGCTTCATATATAGGTAGATTAAGTTCGTGTATTTAATATTCTTCAATGGAATATAAAATGCTATTTAAATAACTTTGATGAGCTAAGTATTTTAATTTACTGCATTGCAAGAGGCCTATTGCCCATATGATGTTAGTCCTATTGCTCCGAAAGACTACGTCCGTTACTTTAAAAATGTCCCCGTACAACAATGTACTACATTGAAGCAAGGTTTAGGTATATTGATAAAAAAAAAACACTCTGACAAAATCTTTTGTAAAAATTATATGGACAATACCATCAGCCAAACTGTAGCACATGTAATCTTTGGAGTTGACATCAATGCGTGGAGTAGGTTTCGGGGTTCCCCTGCAATCAACGCCAAAGGAAGAAATTGCGAAAACTTCCCAATCAACACAAATCTTACTCTCTTGAATGATGGGTCACCAACCCACTTTTCGACCCCCAACACACTGTTTTACATTGATATTACTTGCTGCTCGTCTGAGCTTTTTTCAAAGATTTCCTTTAAAACCCTGGACGATCTTCACAATAGAGACCACTTCCCCATCATAACCTCTATACCCAAAATTCAAAACAGACATAGCTAATTGGTCGACCTTTAGCAGGGCAACTTCGGACTTATCTGATAAGCAACCAACATAAAATATAAATAAAGAAGCCGTATTAATTTAAAAAGCTAGAAGTCTAGGTTTCTTCAAACGATGCAAGAAATATTGTATTTCACCCCCTCTGATTTGGCTTAAATTTACAAGGCCTACATCCGCCCCAAGTGTGAGTACAACGCTCATATCTGGTCTGGTGCTCCCAAGACATCTCTGCCCTTGCTAGATAGATTACAAAAGCGAGCAATAAAACTCATAGGAGAAAACAATATCGCGAAGTCGGCCAAATCACTCAAATCGACGCCAGTTGCATTTCTTCCCTTCAACAATTTAACCACAATACACGTCTCGCCCGCAATGCTCATCAATTCATCCTCAAGCCTATCTTCGGACACATATTCAAATTCAGAGACTCCTTTTTGAGCCGAACCAGACGAATCGAATGTTCATAGGAGCTCAACTTTTCCCACTCATTACAATCCACAAATATTTAAAACCAATGTGCACCGGTGCCTCCTTTCCCTCTCTCCCTCTATACCTTCGGCCCGTGCTGTGTCTTGATATTTAAGGATGGTCATAACATAACAAAAAAAACGGATCTATCCTAATCAAATAGCTTTTAGAGGCAGCAGAGGATGTGTTGACACTCATCTTCATATAGACTATTACATTTGAAGATCATTATCTTCATAAAACCACGGATCCGTTCTATCATTGACCTTCGAAATCCTAAGCAAACTAAAAACATGGGGGGTTGAAATCAAGATAATAAATTATGTTCAATAATTTTTTACCAATAGACTATTTTTCACAAAAACCAAGAATATATTTTCAAACGCTTGCCCATTACACAATGGGATACCGCAAGGATCACCTTTTTTCGGTATTCCTATTTATAAGTCCTATTTTCACTATCCTAGACAAATATACGCCCCTAGATAGCTGTCTTTACGCAGACGACATCTACATTTTAACAAAAGTTAACGATTTAAACACATAAAAAGATATGTTTAATAATGCAATAAACGATCGAATGCGTCTAAAGCCAAACTATCGTTAAATTAATGCAGGTACAAGTCTAAATACAATATTACAAGTCTAAATATTCTAGGATTAATTTTTAATAGTCGCCATTTTTGGAAACAACATTGTCCACAAACTTAAGAAATCCTTAGCTTCGAGAGCTAATATTATGTTCTTAGGTAACAAAAAAGTTATGTACATGTTAACAACTTGTCAACCATAACAAGGATGTTAGTTTTAAGTAAGATAGTTTATGGAATTTATATTTATGTCTGAAATATACACTCAAAATAATAAAGCCGGCCTACCATGAAGCTCTTCTTCCTATTCTAAGATGGCGCTACAGTCTAGTGTGAATCTAGGCCTAAACCATCAAGCGTCTCCAGCTGGCACGTTCTCCCAGAAAACTCTTCGGGGCGGAACTGTGTTGTTCATTCACCTTACATGGCCTAGTCATCTTAGACGTTGGATCCAGAGACGTCGTACTAGGCCGATGTCGCTGTACAGCGTTGTGTCTTCTCCCCCTCTCTCCGTTTATATAAACGGGACCGTAGACTGAACGCAGAATTTTCCTCTCGAAGCGGCCAGGGGCATCTTCATCCGTTTTTGTGAAGTCCAGGCATCTGCGGTGTAAAAGAGTGCCGGGGTGATCAGTGATTTATTTAGTGCTACCTTGGTTTTTCGAGAGAGGGCACTACTTCTCCATTGCCTCTTGATCCCAACAAAGCAGCGGTTGGCAAGAGTAATTCTGCGTTTGATCTCAGCGCTGTTGTTGTTGTCGCTGGTCACTAGTGAGCCAAGTTAGATAAAGTCTTTGAGCACTTCAAATTTGTAGCCGTCAATTGTGACGACCTGGCCAAAACGTCGGTGTTGTGCGTCTTTTTTTTGTTGACAGCATATATTTGGTTTAGCCGCTTCTGCTTCAATGCTTTTCAACACTTCATTGACGTCTTGTTGTGCTCGCCCAATTACGTCAATATCATCCGCGTACGCAAGCAATTGCGCAGATTTGAAATAGATCGCACCCCTTGTGTTGGCCAGTGAGTATCATATGATCTTTTCAAGCACGATGTTAAAAAAGTTACATGCGTCATCTTGCCTCAATTCTTTTTTTTTACATCGAAGGTCTCGGTTAATTCCGACCTTAATGGAGCAGCGAGAATTCTCCATTGTCATCCTGCACAATCGGACGATTTTGGCAGGATGTTAAAGCTAGATATGGCTTGGTATAGCTCGTCCCTATGCACACTATCATATGCGGCTTTAAAATCGACTAAAAGATGGTGTGTGTCGATTTGGAATTCGTGGGTCTTTTCCAAGATCTGCCGCAGTGTGAACATTTGGTCTATTGTGGATTTACCAGTATGGGAGAGAAGATCTTGTACGCGATTTTAAGGGGACTTATTCCTCTATATTTGAAGCAGTCTCCTTTCTTATGGACTGGGCAAACGATGATGAGATTCCATTCGTTGGACAAGCTTTCCTCCGACCATATTTTACAGATAAGCTGGTTCATGCGCCCTACCAACTCATCTCCAGCCGCTTTAAATAGCTCAGCAGTCAGGCCGTCTGCGCCTTTGTTAGTTTTAAGCTTCGAAATAACAATCTTAATTTCATCTAGATCAGGTGGACGGATTTCTCTTATATCTTCTCCGTTGCGAATGGATCTTTCTTCCTGACAGCGGTATCAGGCCTATCATCACCATTATACGGCCTAAAGAAGTGGTTTTTCCATATTCTCAGCATCGACTGTGACTCTACTACCTACCAGCTTCCGTTCCTCTCTGGCTTTATAGCCCTGGCATATTCGTTTTACTTTTTCGATAAACTTGCGAGCGTTAATCCTGTGGTTGCATCTCTTCGTCTCCTCGATCTTACGCTTTTTGTGCTTTCTTTTTTTTTCTTAAAAGCGTGTTCATCTCTCTCCTTTCCTGCTCGTAGAGCTCACGAGTGGCTCTCGTTCGTCTATATAGCATGGCTTTGTAGGCAGTTTGCTTTGCTACATGGGCTTGTTTGCATTGCTCATCAAACCAGGGGTTTCTAGGTGGCGGTTAGAAACCCAGCACATCAGAGGCAGCGTCTCTTATAGCGCGCTGGAAATGCTTCCACTGTTGCCAGTGTCTCCGGACTTTGTGAGGGGTTGAGGGAAACTCAATCCGCGAAGGTCCTAACGGCCTCCTACGATTGTAGCTTTCCGACGTCAAACTTTTGTTGTCTTGCTCGACTCCGTAGCATCCTTAATATACTCATGCGTACCTTGGCTACAACAAGGTAGTGATACGAGTCAATATTGGCTTCTCGAAAAGTTCGTATATCTAGGATGAGTGTCTGGCTCGATCGCAACGTGATCAATTCGGTTGATGGTCGACTGATCTGGTGACCACCATGTTCCTTTATGAATGCTGGAATGTGGGAATCGTGTGCTTGCTACAAGGAGGTATGGTACACTCAAATATGTCCTCTTTGCCCACTTTTGCTTAAAAATCCCCTAATACAATTTTGGTGTCATAACTGAGGCATTGGGCGAACATTCGATCTAAGGGATTATAGAAGTCATCCTTGAGTCGATCATCTTTTTCTTCCGCATGGGCATGAATGCATTTAAAGCTTAAATTCCCGAGGATGCTTTAGATGCGGATTGTTATATGGTGTTCGCTTACATGCCGGAAGAGACTTTTTGTCGGAATCTACCTCAAGATTTGTTTTCCGCGACAGGGATTTCAACCCTTAACACAACCCCCAACCTGAAGGGTCGGGTTCGCTGAACATATTGGTTCACTTCCCGGCGAATGTCAGAACAGGACAGGCCGCGTGTCAGTTTGGATTGAACAACGACAGAGATCGAAGCTCGTATTTGCCCTGTTAAACACGATCAACTTCTTTGCTCTGTTTGCTCGCTCCCTTTGTCATCCTAGAAGCGACTAAGACAATAGCGAACCGCAAAGGTGCATTTGTTATATGTATGTATGTTCAGTATGTGGACCTACGTCAGTTGTAAAAGCAAGGGGAAGCCAAACTTTAACTCTCACCTGATATCTGAAATAATAAATAAAACTATTATGATGTCAAATAAAATTAGATTGATGTGGACTTCTGGCTATGTTAATATCCAAGGTAGTACAAGGTGTATGCATAAGTTTTTGCCAGTTTAGCTAAGAGAAGGCGCCAGAGGAAAGTACGCGCCGTATTAATTTGACACATACGCCATTTTGTTCGCCTGAGATTTAACTGCAAACACACACAAGTTGAATCCGCCAAAAATTAGCGTCTTTGTTTTATCGTTTAGTGGTCATATCGAGTTTTGTGCCTGAAAGAGAACATTTGCGGCACGCATTGCTTTTCTTATTTAATCAAAAGAAAAAAGTTGTTGAAAGTCATCGTTTGCTGGTAGAAACATATGGTGAACATGTTCCATCATTTAAAACATGTGAGACATGGTTACGACAATTTAAAAGTGGTGATTTTAATGTGAGCGCTATGGTAGACCACAAAAATGTGCAGACGAGCAATTGCAGGAGTTATTGGGTGATAGTCCAACTCAAATTCAACGACAATTAGCAGGAGCATTACATGTGTCACAAAAAAAAAATTAGCAGTCATTTACGGGCAATGGGGAAGATCAATAAACTCGGTAAATGGGTCCCACATAAGTAGAATGAACGTCTTAACGCCGTGAAATTAAATTATTTTTGCATCGAATTGTGACGGGTGACGACAATGGATTTATTTTGAAAACCCAAAGCGGAAAAAATCATGGCTTTCACCTGGCGAAGCCGGTTCTTCAACATCAAGGCTGAATCGCTTCGGCAAGAAAACCATGCTCTGTGTCTGGAGGAAGCAGAGCGGTATTGTGTACTATGAACTCTTGAAGCCCGGCGAAACTGTCAGTATACAACGTTATCATCAACAAATTATTAATTTAAACCAGACATTAATTGAAAGACGACTGGAATGGGCCACGACATGGCAAAGTGATTTTGTTCCTGGACAACGGGTCGTCTCACACAGCAAAAGATATCTTGAATTCGTTTGAATGGGACATTCTTCTGCAGCCGCCGTACTCCTCAGACTTGGCGCCATCTGACATCTGACTATCACCGATTCGCATCAATGGGGCACACGGTCGCAGAGCAGCACTTCAGCGATTTTGAGGAAGTTGGAAAATGGCTCGACGAGTGGTTTGCCGCGAAAGGCAAGCACCACAACAAGTGGTGCAATGGTAACTGTCATCGACTGTTGGGCCGAAGATCTGTAGTTCAAGTCTGTCCATAGTCAAGAACAATTCCTATACGGAAAAATTGTGCAACAACATCAGTTGTGATTGAGAGATGATCAAAAAATGCTGACGAAGTCATAACACTCGCAGTATAAGATCACTTCAAATTTCATACTCTGTGTGTGCATTTCCTATATAACACCTTAATGACATGGAAGCAAAAGAGTTCTGTGAACTACAACCAACGCAAATTCAGTCGAATCTCTCAAATCTTATCTAGGACAACCACTCCCAGAAAGTAGTGAACGAACACCTTCGACACAAACCATCTGCACCCCGTCCATCCCGATAAACACCATCATAAGAGCGTACACTCTTGAACCCGCATGAAAGATATAAAAAAAAGAAAAAAAAATTTTCTTGGTATGGTATTCATAAATTATTTGAGAGATGGACGAAATGTGTAGAACCGATGGCCAATATTTTGAATAAAAAATTAATTTCAATAGAAAATTAAGTACTTTTCCTACCAAAAAAACCCAAAAAAACGTATACACCAGATATGGTAGCCGAAAATGCTGAAAACTATGCAAAAGCAGCGCCAGTCTACAAATTCAATATATTAAGTAAGCAGTACGTGAGCACCTTAAAACACATATACATAAATCCTTAGGAATCAAAGAGCAAGACGAGCGAAGCCTATTAATTATAAATATTCTTCTTTAGGTATTATAATATTCTTTCTTTAGGTTTAAAAAAAAAATATTTCCATTTTTAAATGGACTGCATCACCCCTTAACTTGATAATAACTAAAAACTAAGCTTTCCTATGACTACCTTAAATACTACGAGTGCAGGTGTTGGTGTGGGTGCTCGGGTGACCGGTGCGTTCCTCGTTGGCGTGGGTACTCAAGTGACCGATGCATTCGTCGCTGGCGTGGATACTCTGGTGACCGATGAATCGCAGACGCATCAATACAAGAAGACAATGTAGATATCAAAAATCAAAATATCCATCTTCGTTCGTCTGAGGCTTGGTCAGTTGCAGTATGACTCACCAGTCACTCATTTTTAAGAAAATTGTTCAAAATCAAAACCTTCTATAAAATATATCTTCCCCCAATCCTACAAATATTAAAAATATTAAAAAGTTTCTAGCTAATCTAAATTTCAACGCTTAATTTTAATCTATTAGAGCCAATAGTCCCCGCAGTCAGGCTTTTAAATTTCCTTAGGTTGCTATTTATTTTAAATACAGAGTGCGCCATCTCATATGGGTCGATGTAAACTTCGAATAACTTCAACAATTGTCAACCGATTTTCATATGTCATGGCATTTTGGAAAGGTTAATACAATTTTAAGTATGAATGGTTTTACACCAAAAGAACGCGCGGAAATAGTTTCAATGTTCATTAAAAATGAACGCTCGATTGTGCTAACTCAACGTGCGTATCGTGCAAAATATCGTAATCGTGTTGCGCCCAAAAAAGATACAATTCGTCGTTGGGCCTCGAATTTTTTTCAATTTAGTTCTGTCGCAAACCCTCGCCTAGCAACCAACCTAGGCCACGTCCGCGGCGTTCAAACTCACCTATTCAGTCTGTGAAGGCCAGTGTTCAAGAAGACCCAAGTTTGTCACATCGGCCCCGTTCGCAGCAATTAGGCATCAGTGAGACCACTTTGCGGAGAATTTTAAAGGATGATCTTCACTTACTTCCATACAAAGTGCAGATAACTCAAAGAATTTTGCCACAAGATGAGCCACGGCGCTTGGCATAAATTGTCGTTGCAATGATTAATGCTGAGCCGGAGTTCTGGCAGCAAATTTTGATGATCGATGAGGCACATTTTACGCTCTCTGGCTCAGTTAATAAACAAAATTGTCGCTTCTGGGGCACCAAAAATCCTCACATTATTCACAAAGAGCCACTATATGATCAAAAAGTTACTCTTTGGGCCGGTGTATGCGCTAAAACCATCATTGGACCGTATTTCTTCAAAGTTGGCGATAACGTGGATGACGATCGATATCGGTGGATGTTGGCCCATTATGGGGTCCCAGAAATGCCTAAAAAAGGCTTATTTCACTTTTGGTTTCAATAAGACGGCGCGATATGCCATACTGCGGACAAAACAGCGAACCTTTTGCGTAAAAAGTTCCCTGGAAGATTGGTGTCAAAAAAGTCGATATTGACTGGCCTCCGAGATCGCCGGATTTGACTCCTCCAGACTTTTTCCTTTGAAGATACTTGAAAAGCAAGGTGTGTGCTAACGACCCGAAGACAATAGAACAGCTCAAAAGAAACATTCGTGCGGAAGTCGCAGAAATTTCGACCGAAATGCTCGAAAATATCATGGAAAATGCGCGAAAACGAGCTCATTTTTGCATCGGCTAAAAAGGCGGTAATTTAATTGATATTGTTTTTAATTAATCAAAATAAATTGAAGTGGCTTAAATTATTTTTTTTTGAATTTATACAATTGGTTGAGAATTGATGATGTTATTCAAAGTTTACATCGACCCATATGAGATGGCGCACGCTGTACTTTTTCGGGGCTGTATGAAATCAAGTACCAATACTAGTATTTTAACAGGTTCTTGTACTTGTACTTCAGTACCTGGTGCTGATACTTGATATTGGGCAAGTACCAATATTTTCTGCTAATATACTTAAGTATTATGTTAAAATACTTAAGAAGTACTTGAGAGTACTTCTAAGTACTTGAGAGTACTTCAAAGTACGTGAGCAGTACTTCAAAATACTTGAGCAGTACTTGAGAGTACTTCTAAGTACTTGAGCAGTACTGCAGTACTTCCAAGTACTTCGAAAAAAAGCTTTTAGAATAATAAGATAGCATTCATTTTATTGCTTCCTAATACTGCTATATTTTAAAATTACAAACTTATTATTTACTTTAATTAGAAAATGAATTTGCTTTTAATAACACAAGTTTCTCAAAATTCTCATCCAATAAAGAGTTGCGAAGCAGAGAGAACAGTCACTGTCATTGTTGGCCAAACAATATAATGATAGTAATATTTGCCATTCTTCTAAATATTTAAAGTAAAATATATTTATGTTTTCGCAAGTACCTGAATACTGGTAAGTACTTGAAAGTACTTGAGATACTTGAGAATAATTAAGATACTTGAAAGTACTTGCAAGTACGTGAAAAAGTACTTGTAAGTATTTTTTAAATACTTGAGCCATTATTGAATTCAAGTACGTACTTAAGTCTTTTTCAAGTACAAGTACCGGGTACTGAAGTACAAGTACCAGTACGTGGTACTTGTACTTGTCAAGTACTTAAGTCCTAAAATACTAAAATACTTAAGTACCTTACAGCCCTGTACTTGTTAATAAATAATAATAACAATAATATTTTCGTCTATGCCTACCTGGAACTAATAATATTTTAGTTGTTTTTATTTTTCTTCGATTAAACTAATGGAATTTTGCTTATTTCGTTAATTGACGTCTTGTGAGAATAATTTTATGGGAGTGTACAACTAGCTGCCGAAATTATGTGATTCATTCAAATAAATAAAATATACTGGAATATGCCGTCAAATAAATAAAATAATATACTGGAAATATCACCAAAATCTCCATTAATAAATGGGACAGTGTTAAAAACACTACGAAATTTTTCTTTGCTCGAGCTTGAGTGCACCAGTACACAGCTAATCTCAATTTGCACAGACCATCCATCCGGAGTTACAGGCATCTTCATTAACTGCATTTTTCTTGCAAATGACCGACGCGGTAAAACAGATTGCAATCGGATTGATGGATGAAATAAAATATCTTCTTTCACTGACGACGACATTTCGTTGGCCTTCAGCACATTTGGAGGCACTCACTAAACAGCGTGTTTGTGTCCATCGAACTGCTCTCTAGTATACCGTGAGTATTGGGTACGGAATACTTGTCGTTATCGTTGTCGGTTTTACCATTCGCCACACACAAAAAACGTCTTTGAAATTTGTTTGTCGTAAAAACAAAAAAAGAGAAAATGAGAAACTAAAACAAAATAGAAAAAGAACGGGAAACAACTCCGATAACCAACGTGGAGCAGGGGACGAAGGAAGGAAATCGTCGCACCGGCACACACAATAACCGTTGCTGCAACAACTCGTCCATGGATGGTTGAGCGGATGGATGGATGGTTAAGGCAGACGCACAAATAAATGACGACACAAGGTTCATCTTTTGGCTGTGAAGTGCTGCGCATATATACATACATACATACATACATGCATTGGCATCATCATGATGGTCGACTCTCAGCGATTCATCCATCTTTGCTGCGTCTTACCCGATCGGCGTCTATCAGTGGGGCCTGCCAAACAAAGACATTTCAGCTGTTCATGTTGTGTTTTGGTATTTTTCATCTTGAGATTGGTCAGTTCCAAGCTCCAAGCGTCTTCAGTATGGTCTCCCGTGCGTCCGCGTGGCATTGAATGCGTTGTCGTGTGTTTTTGTGGGTTCCCAGATCGAGCGCTCAATCAACGAAAGATCAATGCAACGATGATAGTACAGAGGGATGAGGACAGCGCAGTTCTGAAGTTCTGAAGACTGCTTTTTATTTAGTAGCTAGCACGATTATTTCTTGAGAATATCTGCCATTTTTGTCCCCCTTCTCGACAGCAGAAGCAGCAGCTGGTGGCGATCGTAGTGCTGATGGCGATTCTTGCCGATACGACTGGGGGCATTCAACTTTGTTGAGATAATGGCCACGTTTGCCCGTTTGTGTTTTTTTCCATCCTCCTCTTTGCTGTTTTTATTTTCGAATTTGTCGCATAGCGTCGATTAGTAAACTCCACACACTACCATGCCACTATCGAGCTATTGAGCGATGACCGTTGGAGGCCTTGGCCCAGCGAAACCTTTCAACAAACACGAGAAACAAGGCCCGTGGCTAAAAATATTCGGGAGGGGAATAAACAAATCAGAATGTGATGGCCGCGGGCGTGTCTGCCGTGCGTTATTCTAAAAATAACAAACGGTCTTCCTCTGTCGGACGTGTTACTACTACGGACCTTTACCTACCGGCGTGCCGTGATCGTAAAAGGCTAGCCAAAATGCCCGCGCGATCGATTGAGGTGGATGGGGGAATTGTATCTAATTGCTATGCATGAACAATATTTGGACTGTCAATCAAATTTGGCTAACATCGGTTTGGTCGAGGAGCGCACGATCTGCACGATAGGCGCAGACGGACTCAAAGCGGTGCGAAGACACAGCGTAACAACTAAGCGGATTGCTTTATTAAAAAATGTTCGTGTGGGGAAATGCTCACTGGAATTACGCGATTTTTTTCCCCCACCTTGAGTTGAGGTGATGCGTACGTCATCGAGAAGCGAATCTCAGAGAATTAGTTGATTTATCGATTACACAAACACTTCCACTTATGGGAGATATAGCCCCCGGGGGGACAGACTGAACATTCAAGAAACCGAGACAGAATTAATGTAAATCGATTCAATGTTCTGTCCAATGCCTCTTGTTTCCTGTCGATTAAAATCCATAAGTTTGCTTTCATCAATTCGCTTCAACTAATTAATGTGCGAACGCAATGGAGAAATCCTTTCTGGACCTTTCCCAATACTTTACCTATTGAGTCAATGGTACTTAACCACTACGTCCTTCCACCATCCCTTGATCCTTGTATTATATCGATGCCGGGCAATTTGACAGTCGATACAACTGGTTGCTGCAGTGTGGCATCGATGTTGTGATCCCGTGTTGTTGTCCTGTTTCTATTTCATCCATAAATTCGTGGCGACGTCAACATGGATCAATCTGAAAGTGAAAAACTTGAGAAGTTGCTGAGAGAAGGCAGCTACGTTAATATGGATTGTAGTAAGGATTCCCGCCAACCCCGATAGTGTTGTCCGTCTTCCGTTCATTTGTATCTCTTCCTTGGATTCACGAGTTCTTCCCTTTCCTTGCCCTTTCGCTACCTTTTTTCTGTTGTCCCGGCCGCTGTTGTTCGGCTCGTATTTTGTAGTGTTTAATATTCTCGAATTGCAGTTGGTTGCAGTTTCAGGGTGTCACTGACCGATTATGTTTTCTGAAACCAGTCATTATTCTTGGACTGTTTTCTTCTCTTTCTTTGGCTTATCTTTTCGTGTTTGTTTCCTTTTTTGAGTTTTCTGCCACCATGGGGGGAATTCATTGAGCTCCCAACTACTTGGGGCTAATGAGCGCACACTAATGTGACGCACTTGCCGTGCTGGCCATTTTAAAATTTTATTTAATAGTAGTGCCTTAATTGACTGCATACATTAATACAAATGAAACCAAAAAACTATACGGTTATAGAAAAAAAAAACGATTTATTACGAAAAATTTAAATGCAACAGGACTAACATCGGCCGACGATTTAGTATATTTTTATATTTCGTGCAATGGGCAAAGCGTCTAAAGTATTAAGGCTAATAATGAAAGACACCACATACAAGATTTGTTCGAAAGATAATGTGACATTTTATTTTACTGAAAAAAATATTTATTCCTCAATATCTATTTCGATCACGATCTTCAAAGTGAGCAAAACTTTCACATTTGACCGAACTTGGTGTGTTTTTTCAGTCTTGACACTTCTGCTCGCTTCCATAGGGATGATTGAACTTTTTCACATCATAGCCATATACCTATGTTTCGTCACCAATGATGACTCTTCTCAGCAAATCTGAATTCGCATCCACCTCATTCAAGAGCTTTTGAGCAATGCTTATGTAATCGACACACTTTTGGGGAAAAATTAAACAATTTCGGAACAAATTTCGCTGACATGGGTTTCATGCTCAAAATAAAGGGTGGACCATCTAGTTTTTTTTAATCATAGGTTATTTTGACACTAACAGCTGTTTCCCCTTCGAAATCTTGACAGAAAGTCAGTATCATACCTCCATGGAATGAAATGAGCCGCCTTACGTCTGAACAACGTTGGGAAATTTTGAAAACTTATTTCCAAAGTGACTGCTGTGTAGCCCAAACAGTGCGTTTTTTAAAAAGAAGTTTTGCTCGAAATGAAACACCCACTGCGACTGCTGTACGCAAGTTTGTGCAAAAAGTTCGTGAGAGTGGTATGCTAATGTCATGGTCCCCGTCGTCGTATGGTGCGCACAAATGAGAATGTGGCTACTGTGGTCGAAAATATGAGATTCAATTCACGAACATCAACTCGCCATCGATCTCAACAGCTCAACATTTCACACACAAGCCTGAGAAGAACTCTGAACAAAGATCTCTAATTAATTGCCTCATCTGGGGCTCGGAAAACCCGCACGTTATTGTCGAGAAGCCAAAGCATCCACAGTGAGTCACAGTTTACTGCGGATTGTGAAGTCATGACATCATTGAATAATTTTTCTTCGAAAATGAGGCTGGGAACAACGTTTCGGTCAACGGTGGGCATTACAGAGCCATGCTTACCGACTTTTTTCTTACTGAAATTGAAGACATGGACTTTAACGAACTCTGCTTCAGGCAGGATGGCGCGCCATGCCACACAGCCCATGCCACAATCGATCTTTTGCGTACCAAATTCCCTGTGATCACTGTTATCAGCCGTCTTGGCGATGTTAATTGGCCGCCTCGGAGCGGCCCTTATGCCAACAATCCGGGAACGATTCAAGCTCTTAAGGCCAATATCATGCAAGCAATCCATAAGCTACAGCACGAAAATATCAACAAGGTCCTGGAAAATTGGGGTGACAAAATGCGCTACTGCGAACCCAGCCGACGCATTGTATTTCATAATTAACGGGAATATTTGTTCTTTAATAAGGCCATAACACATGGAAAAGTTAATTTTGTTAATTTTATTTCATTATGGCATGAGCCAACGGATATGCCAATATATTCTCTCATAGTAATTCGACGACTTTCCATAACGAATTCCACAGTAAACTCTTGTACATAATTATGTCGGGGCACCTGATTTTATTTTTCACACGACATTCAATCCAGATTCTTTGATCCTCATCTTTATATCTCTGAAAAATTAACTTAAGGCTGGACAATATCAACATATGTCAGAGCATAAATTCGAGAATCCAAATATATTCAATACAGCTCGCGGAATTTAAAAAGTCACCTTATTTCTTGAACAAACTTATGGCAAAAAAAAAATGGTATTAATCAGCCGCAAAGATAGGTGCGATTTTTTAATTATGTTTAATAAAGCAATAAAATATTGGTATACATAAAGATCGTCTAGTTATGAATTTAATATGAGAACGTCGTGATTCAGTAGGTTAAAGATGGTTCAGAAGTATAATTCCCTTTCCGGATATCATCTAATTTGTAGTTTCTCATCGGAGTTTTGTTAAGATACCCTGTCCTCCATAGGTCACCTGTCCTCCTTCTATTGCCCCCTCTCTTTAACCATTCAGTAATCATAATACATTTTTGCATCTTATTGCTTTGTTTTTTTATTTGCAAATTTCGATCAAAGTTTTACATTGAGTGTTTGGGTTTGTGTCTTAGCCACAAAGACTCGGGTGTTTCCCTTCCTTGGGTTCTCTTAAATATCTTCATTTCCATAATTGATTCGCAAGTACTCAAGCTCAGGCTAAATTCAAATAATTTATACATAATTCCTATATACGAGTACCTCAACTGCAATCAGTGGCAACGCGATTTTGACATTTTGAGCGATCTACTTATCAATTTGAACTCAACTAATCAGTTTCTCATTGGAGACTTCAGCGGGAGGATAGGAAGCTCACAAAACGACTTCACTTCTGGAACAAACCCTACATTTTTAAATATGCATCGACAATCCAAAGATGAGACTTGTGACAACAAAGGAAGGAAAATACTGGAACTCACGGATGCTTTTGACTGTAAAGTTCTAAACGGAAGTTGCAATGGTGATTTAAGACGCGAATACACATTTATTAGAGGTACGGCATGTTCGGTAATAGATTACTGTTTTGTTACTGGAGATTGGAACGAGATGCTAACAGATTTTAGAATGGTGAACAAGATATACTCGGAGCATATGCCATTGGAAATAGACCTCAATGTTCAAAATCAAAACACTGACTGTACTCTCGAACTCAGCCTCTTACCAAAGCTATTTTGAAATGATAATAATACAGCTCACTATCAAACTAATTTAAATAATGAACTTTTAAATCTTTACACTGCCGAAACAACACCAAACATTGACCAATTAACGGCTATCATCAAGAATGCTGCATCGCCCCAACAATCACCGAGGAAGATCGGAAGCAGCAAACAAAAGTGGTTCGATAAAGACTGTGTGAAGGCAAGAATCCGGTCATTTGCTTTCCTTAAACTCCTTCGAAAACATAACACTCTTGTTTTTAAACGACTCTATGCCGAAGCGAATAAAGAATTTAAAAATATTTGCCGAGTAAAAAGAACAGCATCCGTGCAACAGAATATCACAAAGATTAACAATGCTCGTACTTCAGCGGACTTTTGGAAAGCAATTAAAATCATAAACAAAAAAAAGAAACCGAAGTATCCAAGCAAGTTCTCTATACGCACATTTTAACGCACTGTTGAATACATCACAGACATCTCCAAAAATTTATTATGCAGAGCCTTGTTTCATTGATGATTTTCTCGATGTACCATTCGATATTACAGAAACAATTCAAGTCATCAGGGGTGCTAAAAACAAAGCACCAGGAGAAGATGGAATACCCTTCGAATTCTATAAAAATTGTACAACGGAATTTGCACAAGCGCCGACTCTTCCAACATGAACTTATCCCGCAATGTTTTAAAAAATCTATTATATTCCCACTCCACAAAAAAGGGGATTATACAAACCCATTAAACTATAGAGGAATATCTTTTTTAAATACTGCTTCCAAACTCTTTACTGCGCTAATTTTCAATAGACTTACTAATTGGATACAAAGCAAAAACATTTTACGTGAATTCCAAGCTGGTTTTAGGCGGAAATATTCTACGGTAGACCAAATTTTTATACTTTTAAACTTTATGCCATGTTTGTAGACTTTAAATCTGCTTTCGATTCAATTCCACGTGAGGCGCTTTATTATAAACTTTTCAGTATTGGTATCAGCAGTAAGATTGTTAATATCATTAGAGCCCTTTACGACAACAACACAGCCAAAGTATGGGATGGAAATTCTGTGTCTGAAGAATTCCCTACGACGATGGGTGTAAAGCAAGCGTGTATACTAAGCACTCTACTCTTTATACTGTACATCAATGATATAACAGATGATATGATTGGTGCTATTGAGATTAACCAAGTAGTAATACCAGGTCTCATGTTCGCTGATGATATTGTCTTCCTAGCTGATTCAGTCAATAGTATGCAAATCAAAATCAATAAACTCGAAAAGTACTGCAAAGCATGGAATCTCACAGTAAACCTGGAAAAGACTAAAATAATGATATTTAGAAACAGTGGCGGGCGTTACTCGAGAAACGAAAATTGGACATACCAGGGTCAACCAGTCGAAGTTGTACGCGAGTATAAGTATTTAGGTATCTTGTTTACCGCAAGTCTGAACATCGAAAAACACCTCCGAATGAAACTGAGCGAACCAAAGAGAGCAATTAATTCAGTCTGGAATTTTTGTATTCAGAACAAATATATAGCGCATAGCTCTAAGCAAAAAATTATTCGATCGACTGCTCAGACCATACTTCTGTATGCAGCACAAGCCTGGGGGTATAACAGCTCTGATACAGTGGAGAAATTTCAAAGATTTTGTATAAAACGTATATTCAGATTGCCAGACAGCACCCCGAATTACATGTTGTACATAGAAACAGGTTGTTCGCCACTTATATTGTTAACCATGAAATTTCACTTCGATTACATTATTAAAGTTTTAGAAATGGAAGAAGAACGTCTACCGAAGATTGTCCTGAAACATATTCTTGCTACAAGCGGATACTGCATCAAAGAATGGAATGAATTGGCTAGTCGCTATGGATGTGGATTTGATTTTCATCCAAGTGACGGAACATCCTGTTTGAAACAGAATTTCGGGAGCATAGTCTAAAAAGCAGCAACACATCTGCACAACAGCTTTGTTAGTGAAGCGCAATCTTCGCAACACAGGATGTACTACAGCACCTTAAGGCACGGACTACAAGAGAATACTTACTTTTTAGATGGTAATAAATCAGAAATGATAAAAGCCATTTTTATGATAAGAGGTGAAATGTTGGGTTTAAACTATTATACATACCGCACCGATCAGAACTACCCATATACTGTGATCTCTGTAACCGAAATGAAAGGGAGGACATTTATCATTTTATTGCTGTGTGCCCTCAGTGAATTTCGAAGATAGCACTTTGGAGTAAGGACACTTCAACTAGAAAAACTAACAGATATTCATAATGGAGACCGCGGATGGAATGATCTTTATAAGTACACCAAACTGCTCTTGAGTATAGAAGGCGAATCAGAGAAGAAGATTTTTAATAAATTGTTTAAATACTACATTCTTATTTTCCAAATTATGTTTATTAATACAAATAATGTCAATCAAGTAGATGGCGCCAAGCCATACTGTAAGACTGTAAGACTTTATTAAAATGTACAGTGTAATATTGTATTGATAGGTTCTTAATTACATGCCAATAAAAAGTCATTAACTAACTAACTAACTCTTCATTTCCATAAAGCATTGATTTTTCTATAAAGTTGGAATTAAATAAAAAGTGAAATATCTCAAATGTATCCATGCAACAAAAAAAAAAATTTTTTAAACTTTTTATATTTATATACGAGTATACTAAGAGAGAATCATAGCGATATAGGCTTATCTCGAAATCTGGCAATCTAAGGCTTAGAGTCCAAATTCGTGTAAACCGAACACTCAAAATGGTCTAAACCAAGCCGAGAAACTTTTCTTCACCACTGATACGCATAAGCGGGCTTAAAGCAAATGCAAATTAAACCAATCGCTTCAGGTCGAGCACTTAATTAAAGAATTTTTTCAAAAATCCACTTTCGGTTCATTCATGGCTGCATCCACTTCGACACTCTGTCAACCGGACGGAAGGGCTCCACAGTCCAGTCAATTTTTGCGCGTTTCGAGTGCAATTATTGTACATACGAGTAAGAAAAAAAAAACAGAAACAAAAACAACTCAATAATAATAATAATAAAAACCAACAAAATAATATACAAACCGCAATGGGAACACACTCGTGCAAGCCACTTAAACTTTTACGCTCCGGCAGCGGAATACCCTACGCACGCCTCTGTGCGTGACTATACCTTGTCCTACACTCATGCCCCCGTTAACCATGCAACCAATTCAAGTTAATTCCTTCGGATTGACATCCGTCCCTTGGCGAACAATGACCAGAAATTCATTATATTAACCGTTATTTACTGCACGGCAGCATACGTGCAGCTTCCCATCGCCCACAATTCCCCACATCTACAGCTACAGATCCCAGTAATACAAATGACAAATGATTAATCAGTATCCTTGCATTGTTGTTGCGGATGTTGGTTTTTGTTCTTCACTCGGGCTGATTGTTGCTATCGCAAGATAACTAACTGCGGGGTTAGTGGAGAGCGCAACGCATCCAACCAGCACACATCCATCCGATACACGCGTGCAATTCGAAAATTTATGTTTGTGGAAAAAATTTCTGGGAAAACAAATTCCTGCTCTATTAGCATTTTCATTCAAAATGAAAGGATAAAAGCGGAAAAAAAAAACTCCTGCGTGCTGCGTTAGGCAATTGTTTGGCGGCAAAGGGGATGAAATCGAGGACTGGAATCCACCCCGACGCACTTTTTTTTAATTTCTCTTCATTTTTCTTTTCTTTTTTCATTTTTGTTCTCCAATTTCATTTTTTTCTACTATTGTTGTCCGGAGTTCAGAACAAATGTGAGGCGATTTTTGCAAACTGCATCAATGGATTCAGGATAATACAGTGCGATTTGAAAACGAATGGATATTCGTATTCTACAATATGTTCATCATGGTCGTATGCCATATCATCATCATCACCGTAATTAGAAAACGAGGCATTAGAGATATGGTCGTCGGCATTGGTACACGCACTTTGTGGATGCGTCTGATACAAAAGCTGAATCTGAATCCTGAATCAGAATTGCATTGCAGTAATTTATGTATCTGTGCGGCTGTGTGGTGGGTGTTTGTTTGGGGGAATGTTTCAAATGCTACCTATCCTATACGTTTTTCTATTTTTTTGTTATGTGTTCTATGTACTTTTTTCTCCCGGCAGTGGGATATGGAGCTCTGGTTTGAGTTTAGAATTAAAAAAGAAGAAATTAATATACTGGGTTATTGCGGAAGCAAGGTTTGGTGCCTTCGTTCCTGTAGAAACCTATTTTGTGGAGCATAGATGTATATTTTTTTTTGTTGTTGTTGATGCTGTTGTAAGTGTTGTTGTTTTACAAACAACAAGGAACGCATCAGCCAATTACCTACTCTTGGTGTAGTGAAAAAAAAATTAGAAAAGGAGTTGATCATCATTAACATCATCATATGTTGTATGCGATTGCTTGTGTGAGTCAGTTTCCGCTCATTTGGCATGAAGGATATGCTGTCTTAATTTTTTTTTTATTTTGCGTAACCGAATGGACTGATTTAGAAAGAATTAACTTCGCAGACTTACACAGTAGATTGGAATAGGCTTTAAAGGATATTATTAAAATGATATCGGTGGAGAGGGGGACATATCCCAAAAATGTGTACCATTTACTTTTCTACATGATTAGTAGGTTAAAAGTAAGGAAATTTAATATGAATAATATGAATACAAAGTCAATGATAGAACTGATTTAATTGTTATATACGAGGGTGGTCTGAAAAGTTTCCGACCTCAACGTGAAGATAACAGCACTAGTTAAAAAAAAAATTGTTTTTGAAAGTCAATACGCCTACGCAAATCAAAGATGAGTTGGACTCTGCATCATCCTTTACCACAGTGAAATTTTGGGCAGCAGAATTTAAACGTGGCCGTGAGAGCTTGGGAGACGATGAACGTTCGGAACATCCAAAAACTGTATCAACTGACAATAACGTCGCTAAAGTTTACCAAGTGAGAAGGTGAAGTGAAAATGTCCAAAGAACGCGTTTGTCACATATTAAAGAAAGCTATCTGCGCGTAAGGTGTCGCGTTTGCTCGCGTTAGACCAAAAACATGTTCAAATGAACAACGCTCTGTTGGCGCAGTTTAGGTGCAACAGATACACCAGATAGATGAAACTCAGATACACCATTATATGCCCGAAACAAAAATACAGTCAATACAGTGGAATACAAAAGGGGAATCGGTTCGAAAAAAAAGCAAACACTGTTTTTTTTGGCTGGGAAGTCATGGCGACTGTTTTTTGGTATAGTCATGGAGTTATCTTAATCGATTATCTTCAAAAAGGAAAAACCATTTCAGTAGCATACTACGCATCATTACTTGGCCAACTGTGGACAGAAATAGCGAAAAAACTGCAACATTTGCAGAAAAAGAAAATCCTGTTTCACCAAGACTTCTCACACCTGTTGGATGAACCATGACGGATACTTAACTATAGATCGTTGTGTTTCAGCCATGTCACTTTCTATAGAGATGATGCTGCCTTGAAATGGCATCGATCATTGGCGATCAGAGAACTGGGGGCTAACGCTCTGTTCATTTCGGCTCTCCAGAAAAACATCCACGGGAATCTAGGGTACATATATCCAATGTTTGCTAAGGAACTTTCCACTAGTGGCTGCGAAGATGTACACCTTCCTGTTTAACAATGCACTGAATAATGCACATTAACCAATGCACTGGTAGACAGCGGTAGTGCGTTCAATTTCCAAGAGGGGTTACGACATTTAACCCCGTAAATCTTCGGTCAATAAGTCTCCTTCCGAGCATCAGTAAGGTCTTCGAGATTGTGTTACATATTTTCTAATTAAGGTAGATTAAGTCAGTTCTAATTAGTTGAAGGTTTTATATAATTTTGAAAAAGAGGATCTGTTTTTATAAAAGAAAAAATTCTTAGCTCTAATTATGTATTTTCTTTTTCCTCTTATCAATATAAGTTATTTATAAGGGCAAAGCGCAGTTTAAGTTGTTCTGTGTCCCAGTAAGGTATTTTAAGTTAGTTAAGTTAATTGTAAGCATTTTTGTCTAGCGTAAGCTAAACGTAAAGAGAAAATAATACAAATGAATTTAAAACTAAAAAAAAAAACAACAGTATGTTTTCCTGTTAACGGTTCGAGAAGTTGCCGATCTATGTAGCCGTTTTCGAAATAATTACAAGTTCAATTGTTTTCAATAAAAGCAGGCAAAATATTGACAGACAAAGAAGAAAGCAGCTTTTTACTGGAAGTAATGAAGGTTCCCTTTAAGATGGAATGAGAACTATAATATAATATATGTTTTTTTTTTATTTTTCCATTATTGTCTCACAAAAATAAAAATATACATATATACTATACATATATAATGCATTATTACACAATTCTTGAGCAGTACACAAGAAAATAGTTAGTGACATTTCATATTAAGCAATATATGTAAATAGATTTAAATGTCACCTCAAGATTAAGTCATTCATTTAAATAGAAAATAGAGACCATAAAAGAAATGAAAAAGAGCATATAAAAGGATTGTCGCAATAGGGATTGGGGCTGCTTCAGAGCCAATTCTTGGGGAAATACTTTGTCAAATTTGTCTTCAATGTTGCCAATATCTGTCTTGTATCCTCCTAGTCCCACACATGTACCAAGTAGTACTCGTGGAAGTCCATCAGTTATTGATTTATTTATAACTAATGTTCCTAGTTCCGTTTCCCAGCCAATCTCATTTAATGATTTGTCTTCTGATCATAATCCAGTATTTTGTCAACTTCTTTCATACGGTATAAAACAAGTTGATTATGTTTTCAATTTTAAAAGGGCAAATTGGAAAACTTTTCAGAACGAAATCAGAAGGAAACTTCAAAACGTTTCAGATAATTTAGATGACGTTACTAACACTCAAGGCATTGACAACATTATTAATAATTTTACCGAACATGTTCTAAACTCTATTGACACTAGTGTACCAAAAGTTATTAGACAATGCCACGCAAAATAACTACCATCTCAAATTCTGCAACTTATACGGATAAGAAATATGCATGGAAGAAACTGGCAAAGATACCGGCAACCCATTTCTAAGCCACTAGTTGAATTCTTTAACCGTATAATATCGAAACATATTAATAATATGCGTAATACAGAATGGAACTATAAGTTAAGCCTGTTGGACAAAGCATCCAAGCCTTTTCGGAACATAGCTAAAATAATTAGAAATAAAAATAGACATATTCCATGTATTAAAAATGGATCAGATACATATTTTACAGATCTTGAGAAAGCGAAATCACTCTGCCAACACTTTTCTTATAATCATACTATCGCTCGTCATCTTGGAGATGTAGTTACAAACACTCAAGTGAACGATTCTATTCATGCATTCAATTTATTTACGCCAGCGACACCGTCCCATGCTTATGTACAGGCAGCTGATGTTAAATTCTTTATTGAAGAGCTTAATGTCAAAAAATCAGGTGGTCAGGATAATATTAAAAATATGTATCTTAAGAAATTGCCGAACTCTGGAATTAAATATCTAACTTTCCTGTTTAATGCATGTCTTAAACAATTTTTCCCAGATAATTGGAAAATAGCTAAGGTAATTCCTATTCCTAAACCAGGAAAACCACCTGACAAGCTCGAAAGCTATCGACCAATAAGTCTATTAAGTAGCATAAGCAAAATTTTTGAGAAATTTTGAAAGAAAAAATTTGCAATGAAATCAATGAGAAAGGAGTTCTTCCAGATGAGCAATTTGGTTTTAGACCCTGTCACAGCACGTCTCATCAAGTACTCAGAATTTGCAACCATATCAAAAATAATCGCGCACTTGGTAAATCGACAGGAATGTTACTACTCGATATTGAAAAGGCATTTGACACTGTATGGGCATGATGGTCTTATCCACAAACTAATACATTTTGGTTTGTCCCCATATTTGTCTAAAAATCGATGTTTTCGAGTGTTTGTCAATCAAACCACTTCCAGTCTAACTTATTTTAATGCAGGTGTTCCGCAGGGTTCAGTTTTGGGACCTATCCTGTATAATGTATACATCGCTGATTTTCCGCAACTACCAAATTGCGTTACAGCATTATATGAATTCAGTCTCAATATTGAGACGAATCTCAAACAGTCGACTGATATATAATTACTGTAAAAAATGGAAAATAAAACTGAATGCTGAAAAAACACAAGCCATCTTTTTCACACGAAAAAATAATTTGGGCGAAATGTGTCAAATATCTTGGCATTCACCTCGACTCGAGGCTAACCTTCAGGGAACATATTTTAAATACTCAAAAAAAATTTAATATAGGAATAAAACTGCTCTATCCCCTTATAAATAGAAAATCTCAATTATCAAATTGTAATTGTAAACAATTATTCATAAAGCTGTTTTTCAAGCTATCCTCCTTTATGGGTGTCCAATTTGGGGTAAATATGCTAAATGTGATGTTAAAAAGTTACAAGTGTATCAAAATAAGTTGCTTAAAATTATGCTTAATCTTACATGGCATCATTCTACTAGGGATTTACACAAAAAAGCTGATGTTGAATTGATCTCCGATAGAATACAAACACTTTATTCTAATTTAATTAATAAATGTAGTAACTCTGACAATCTTTTGTTAAGTGAGCTAAATTTAAATTGAATATTTATACACTTATTTGTCTATTTGTTATTGGTATTTATTAATTCATCACTGTTATTTATTTATTTATTTATAAATTAATTAACTAATTTATTTATTTATTTACTAATATATTTATTACTTATTTATTTAGTTATTTATTTATTTATTAACTTATTATAAAACTTCATATATATTTGCTAAACTCCTCAAACATTTATTTATGAAACTTTTTGTGATCTTACTTTGGCTTAAACTTAATTTTTGTCTTAATCAATAAATTTATTAATATATTCGTTTACTTATTTATTTATTTATTTATCCAATTATTTATTTTCACATATATTTATTTGTATATTTATATATTGTTTGTTTATTTATCGATTTATTTTTATTTATATATATTTTTTTATTTATTTATTTGCTTATCTATTGATCTTTATATTAATTTGTTTATTTATTTTTATTTATTTATTATCCTAGCTACTTGCAAGCTTCCGCATTTCCACCACCACACCCAAATACGTTACTCGCGTGATATTAAAAACTCACTTACATTTGGTGAGATGTCGTTTGCTAGGCATATCCACAAGTTTCCAGTCTCATTTTCTGTGAGGAGTCGTATTCTGACACCATGGAAGCTCCCCATCAGCCTGCGTCCAGGGGCCCAATTCTGCAAGCGTGAGTATTTTGCCCGTGTACACATTTAATAAAACTCACACTCACAGCCCGTGTACACTTATTTCAGTTTATGCGATTCCGCAACAGGCTGTGAGTTTGAATGTGCTGAGTGAATCATTTTTTGTCAGCCAAGTGAGCTGAATTGAATTTGACGTTTCGGTTTTCACTATTGAAATTTGTTTTGAAAAATACTACACACAATTGAAGATGTCTGCATACATATGAGACCATTGTAAGGAGGCACATTAGACGACAAAATCGGTATGTTGAATTAATTTTAATGAAATTGTTATGTATCATTCATTCATGCATTCATGTTTCCACAGGAGAAAATTAATAATTATCAGAAACACTCGTGATCCATTTGAGGAAACAACAGAACAGCAATTCATCGATTTGTTTCGTTTCCCAAAGCATCTACATATGCTTGGAATTTCTTGGAAAAATTCAACATTTGTTTTATAAAAATGAGCGACAATCTGCAATTAGTACCACTACTCGTTTCCTATGTGCTTTGCGATATTTTGCGACAGGAAATTATCAGCGAACAGTTGGACAGGACTTTATGGCTTGTATGTCTCAGACATCAGTTAATCGCTGTATCCATGAAGTAGCAGAGATCATTAATGAACTGGCGTTTGATTATGTTCAATTTCCAGACGAGCAAGAGCAAGCGATAATTAAGGCAGAGTTCTATAATGTATCATCTTTGCCCGGAATTGTTGGACTTATAGATGGAACTCACATCAAGATGTGATGTGTCACATCACCACAGGATAACTGCACCACAGGTCATTCCATAAATGTACTTTTAGTCTGTGACCCCAAAATACGTAATTTGTTATGCGAATGCAAAGTTTCAAGGGACCTCACATGATGCTTACATTAGGCGCCGTTCAGTTATAAAATAATTTTTTAGGACAAAGTATGCAGAAGGAAAAAGGAATTTTTGGCTGGTTGGAGATAGTGGATTTTCACAGCAGCCATGGTTAGTGACGCCGTGTAAAACAACATCTAATAGAGCAATGGAGAAGTACAATATTGCTCATAAAACCCCGAGATGTATGGTAGAACGTTGTATCGGAATTTTGAAAAGCAGATTTCGTTGTCTCTCTTCACACAGAATACTCAGCTACGATCCTGTTAAAGCGGGAAAAATTATAAAAGCGTGTGTTGTTCTCCATAACATTCTCTCAAAAGCGAATGTACCTATCAACTTAATAACAAATGAAGAACCGGAAACACCAAGCAACGATGGTCAACCTTTTCATTTGGACGACGCTAATACGTTAAGACAAGGACAAATAATAAGGCAGAATTTAATAGAAATACACTTTTCATAATTTTTTTTTATATTTTTTAATAAATTGATTGATCGCATTTATATTTTTTTTCTTTTAGAGATATTTCTCTTTCTTTTAACTCCAGGAGCTTTTCTTGATACTCCTTTTTTCATTTAAAGGATTTCTCCTGGAGTTCAAAACATTTTTTTATATATTTTAATTTTTCGTCTTCCATTTGAAGAATCTTCTCTTCAAAGGAAGACGTTTCCGGGGTTTTTTTTTCCCGATGGCGCCCTTCTCCTTTTGCGAGATGTTAATCTCGGAAGAGCGGCAGAAGACGGCCCTGCCACGGCTTCCACAACTCCTGACAAATTAGAAAATTCATCTTCCGGAATGGCAAATGATTGTGACGGCTGACTGGGTGTTGCGATCATTTTCTATATAAAAAAACAAAATAAGCCATTGGAAAATACTATATTAGTTTAAAAGTTAGTTTTTACCATATCAACCTCCTCGTGCGGTGCTATAAACAGCTCCGGAACATCTGTGCCGCTTACTGCGGCGGGAGCTAATAGCGCTACTATGCGCTCTTCCGTTGGACTAAGCGGCTTTACCTTTTTTGGTCCATTTACCCCGCTTCTGTGAAAGGAAGCCTTTCTGCTGATTCAAATCTGCATTTAAAAAAGAAAATTAAATATAATTTATGCATTATAAAATAATGTAAGTAAAAACAAACCTATCGTGGACAAAATCTACATTTTCCTCCATCTAACTTAGCAAAAACTCTTTTTGCTCTTCACTGGCTTTTTTAATTTTCCTTATCTTATCCATTGCACGTTCGTCCATTCACGCTCGAAAACAGAGTGAATGAATTTCTTCAATTGTGTACACGACAACTGTCAAAAAAACTCACCCCCACCCTTGCGGAATCGGAACAGGCCAGTGTACACATTTTTTTGTGTACACAGCAAAACTCACGCTTGCGGAATTTGACGGTTTACCTTTCTCTCCTACAGTGATTCAAAAAACCAACCAAATTCAGACTTACTGATTTTCGGCAATGCAGTTTCATTCAGGAAACTCAGGAGTTTTGGATACCACTAACCGCATCATTCTTCAGCAAAGCTCACAACAGCATCACCGTTGGTTAATGCGGGAGCAGCAACAGCCTTACAAGATAGTAGCCTCATTGTTCTCACTCGCGTGTTAGGGATCAACAACATCAGACTCAACAACATCACTGAATTCGCAATTTTCAACACCAAACGTCTTGCTGCTAAAAAATTAAATCTGCATCCACGGTTCTTCTTATCCGGGGTCAGATTGGAGCGATGCAGTTTTGCTGTGGCGTGCCGCAGTGTGATATTTACGAATGGTTTGCTTAAAAAAAATCCAAAATTTATATTTAAATACTCCTGACCATTATAATATTTGCATTAATTATTATTTCTAGTTATCAAGATTATTTGGCCCCTAGAAGACCCAAAATTCTATTTTCATTATGAAGACAATGAATATTTTGATCTTAATACCCAACAAAAGAACTTCTAAAATTGATTGATAGCCAGCGTCATATTTGTTTTAACCAAAACTAAATTCTCAATCAACTTTAATCAGCTTCTCCAATCATGTCAATACTCCCAGACTTATTCTAGCTAATTACTTTTACTGATAACAGGTAATTTCTTCCATCAGGTATGCTTGATTTGTAGATGTTCATAGCATAAGGCCCTGTTCATTCACAGAGGGCCACATGGGCATGGTGACTTGTTAGAAAAGTCGCAATTAGGATTGCTCAAGATCTGAACCTACTCCTATACTGTCCACGTCTCTGATCAAGTCTTGCGGTATCTGTCGCAAAATCCTTAGGTAAAATGGAGTACAAACGTGTCTAAGATTTTTTATGGATCACTGCACTTTTGCAAAACACTTCAATGTACTAGACTTTAGCGAAAAGCTTCGACGCTGTGGTTTTGTATTTTATACGGTTTCGAAGAAGCTACATGTTGTACATGGCAATGCGCGAAGAAGTCTGTCAATTACTAAATGTACAATTGGAGATTGAAATTCAAGGTGGTGCAAAATTAATCATCCCATTTTGTTTTTGGATTACTTTTTTACTAAATAAAAACAATGATTTTGAAAGATAATGAAAATCTTTATTTTGACCTTCACAAATTTTTCCCTTAAGTCTCTTAGGTTAAGATAATATGTGTCAAGTGGCTGCCGCCAGTGTTGATACGCATTTGTACCCTTGTAATCGTGACTTTCAAGATTTCCGGTGATAACTGTTCACATTCCTGTCGAATAGGACCGCGATTGTCTGAAACTTGTTGGCATAAGCCCGCGAATTGTGAGATAGTTAAATCGGGCATTCTTGCTGACCATGCCAAATCGCCAAAACGGGAGATTACGTGACCAGGAAACGCTTCCTTTCAATATCGATTGTGGCTTGTGCTATGTATGCGGTTGCACCGTCTTGTTAAAACTACATTTTCACAAAGCCAATCCAATTTCGGCAGGAAAAAGCCGTTTGTCATGGTCCTGTAGCGTTCGCCAGTAACATTGACCATACTGCCGATAGCGTCCTCAAAAAAATACGGCCAAATGACTCCTCCCGCGTGAACGCCGCACCACACAGTGGCTTTGAGTGGATGTAATGCTAAGTGGAAATGCGTCTCGTCGCTCAATTTTCGACACGAAATCGTCTTCTTCGTTGTTGAGATTAATGTTGGCTTGATAGTAATTCACATGCGACTGACGGTCAACAGGCATTAACTGATGCACTGTTTGCATTTTGTACGGGAACATGTGTAAGGCTTTCAATAAAATTCGCTGTAGGGTCCGTCTGATAATGCCCGATTGTGTGGCCCGTCGTCTGATTGATGTTTCTTCATTCTCAGCGACATCGGCAGCCACAGTCGTGATATTCTCGGCCGAACGACCAGTCCGGTGGCGACCAAGCCCTGCATGGTCTTCTGTGGTTCCAGTCTGCGACGAGATTAGGAAATCGACGTCGAAATTCACACTGCGCTTACACCACCGACCGATTTTTGGTCAGACAAAATCGACACAATTTTTCCTCGCTCTTGCAAAGTATAGCGTTCCATTGCTTATCTACTTCTATATTGCAGCCGTCTAGTTAACAAATGTGAAACCATTGGCGAAAATTGTAACATCTTCCAATAGGGTGATTACTTTTGCGCCACCGTATATTAGCGCTGAATTATAAAAGACCAACCTGGAAGTCTTGGTCTATGGAGAAAACAAGTTGAAGTTCTGTCTGGATAGGTCTGTGCAGTGTTAGGTTTTGAAATTTTGTCCTGAAACATTTTTGCAGTATATTTACATCTCTTTCCATACTGTTCTATCTATCGTAGCCAAAATGCTTCTTTGCATGCTTTGTAAACTCTCAAATAATAATTGGCTGATTTATGGCCAAGTTTAACCAACTCTTGAGAAAGTTTCATAATATTACTAACCATCGCACGTCTTAACAAGCTGAATGACATTTAATTGGTGTGGTTTAATAAGACCAAGGGGCAGAGTCTTCGGTCCCCGATATTTCATGAGCCCTCTAGGTATATCATTGTCAAACTTCGTGAATTCACAATCGAAGGAGTTCTCTGTTTAATTTATGATAGTCTTTTGATGAAGGGAATAAGATAAGTATAAATACTGGCTAGGAGCCTTCGATAATCACCGGTGGGCAGCGCTTTTCTGTCACTCTGTCACACTCAATGGGCGCTTTAGCATACGAGTATCTTTCGTTAATAGATTTGTCACATACGAAGGTGGTCCGATAAGTACTTAGCCTACAAAAGAAAAACAAAAATATTGGAGAAACGGCGATTTATTTTTCAATATAGTCTCTTTTTAGCTCGATACACTTGACCTAGCGATGCTCGAACTTCTTTAACCCGTCTGAAAAATACGTTTTCTCGACGAGGCCTGCAAAGTAGGCCTCCGTGGCGGCGACTCCTCATTCGACTGAAATTTCTGCCCGGCGAGTGATTTTTTCAAGTTTGGAAACAAAAAGAAGTCGCGGCCAAATCTGGAGAATACGGTGGATGAGGCAGCAGTTCATAGCCCAATTCGACCAATTTGGCCGTGGCGAGGGGGGAGGTGTGAGTCGGTGCGTTATCATGGTGGAAGAGCACTTTTTTCTTCGCCAAGTGGGGCCGTTTTTTCTTCAATTCGG
Source organism: Merodon equestris (assembly GCA_958301585.1). Classification (NCBI taxonomy): domain Eukaryota; kingdom Metazoa; phylum Arthropoda; class Insecta; order Diptera; family Syrphidae; genus Merodon; species Merodon equestris. The sequence continues at coordinate 136,960,786 of OY284413.1, forward strand.
CGTCGAATCGGCCCAATAATTTGGCATATTACAGCCCTGTGACTGTTTTGCCCTTCTCCAGGTAGTCGATTTGGATCACACCTTGTAAATCCCAGAAAACGGTGGCCATCACCTTTCCGGCCGATGGGACAGTCTTCGCCTTCTTCCGAGCACGTTCGCCGGGTGAAGTCAACTGTTTCGCCTGTTCCTTGGTCTCACGGTTGCGCTTGTTGTCCGGAGTGAGCAAACGCGGCACCTATCGCGCCGACAGCTTTCTCATGCCCAAAATTTCATGCAGGATATGACCCACGCGATCTTTTGAAATGCCTACTGTCACAGCTATCTCGCGCACCTTCAATCGGCGCGGCGGTCTGCCAATACGAGATCGTGGATTTTTGTCACGTTATCCTCCGTGGTAGCCGTTTTCGGGGCACCTGGACGTGGCTCATCAAAAACCGACGTGCAACCACGTTGAAACTCGTTAAATCAATTTTTGATGGTCGCCATCGAAGGAGAAGAGTCACCGTATACAGCATTCAAACTCTCTTTGATTTCGCTGCGCGATTTCCCTTCCAAAAACAAGAATCGCATCACCGACCGATATTGCTCTTTTTCCAGTTTTCTAAAATCCGCGGACACTCCCGCTACCACACGCGGTCAAAATAAAACTACGAGTCCGATCCGGCTGAAATTTCGATAGTAGCCGTCTACTAAAATGTACTACACGATAGTAAGTTGCTCTTGCGACACTGGCACCATCTGGCGGTAAGGCTAAGTACTTATTGGACCACCCTCGTACATAAGTATCATGCGCTAAACAACGGCGCCACTGGGGTTTCAAGATTTGGCACATTTGTCGAGTGGCACAATGGATGAACATGTGTAATATTTCCATTAGTTCCTCACCTCCAAACGACTTAATTAAGTTGAGCTTACTTGTTCAGATCTGATCCCTTATTGGGACGCAAGTCTTACTTTTCCACAGTTATTTTTAACAAAACCCCTTTCATGTCCAAACAATAGTATAGCGCACATAAACAACATCACACATAGCGACAGTTTGCACACATATCGGATCGCAGTACTATGTACGATGATAACTAAATTACGCTGAAATGATTAAAAAGAATGGAAAGGCAAAAAAAAAAGAAAGAAAAAAAAAACAAAAAAGACGAGTCAGGATTAGTCCAGAGAAGTCACAGAAACAAAATAACAACAACAACATAGAGACTTTCCATCCGTTCGTTCAGCGGAACACTACGTGGAAGGCAATTGCGGGGCAGTACTCATCAGCGGCAGCAGTCAACATCATTGATTCGCTCGATTCCATACCGGAGCCAGAGGATGGCTTCATGGACTCTGACTTAGTTCTGGAGTCCACCCACACCCGCTCCCGTCATTGTGATTAAGAATAACAAAAAAAAATCAACTGAAACGGCTTTTTCATCCTTTTTCAATTCGCATTGCGTGCAACTGCGTTCATTGCGAATGTAGTCCAATGAATTTGCTTTTCGGCTTCACTCTTTCATTCTTTTACCTTTTTTTTTGTTTGAATTTGTTTTAATTAAAAAGAATAAAAAGGGACCACCGCACCGACAGGCTCAGGTTAGACAACGATGACGATGATGATGGCGATGACGACGGATGAGAAACGACGAGTGGAACGGGCAAGTGGGCATAGATTGGATGATGCGTTGCATAACAATGCCTGCGAGATGCGAGAGCGGGTGGTGTGTGGATGGATGGGTTTCGAATAGTAGTATGTGTACCGAGGATGACTGTCAGTTAGACTGTTCCATTTTTCATTGCCGAGTCGACGTCGCCGCCACTGTCACTACCGCTATCTAGCCGCGTAATACCGCGCCCCAGCCTCGTCCGCTGCCGATACATATCATTGCGGTGGGAAAGGAGAAACAATTCACTATGAATCCTGCTTGTTGAGTGCTTTTCAAATAAAAGGAGGAAACAATTTACGCATGGTGGGAGTTTTTCTTTCTCTCTACTATGGATCCTTTTTTCGCGTTGAATTGAGTAAACGAATGTGCGAGCTACGCATTTCAGGTTTTTTTTTTTTTTTTTTGTGCAAACATAGTCTCTTAATCAGGAATAAAGTTGGAGAAGAATTCGTCGGTTGGCGAGGACGATAGCATGGCTAGATGACTGGATAGCTGGATGGCTGAGTGGCGGTTCAGCTTGTCGACAGTAGCAATCTGGGATGAATATCCTTTTTTTAACTGTTACCACTTTTTTGTTTGCTTTTTTTTTGTGCTGTGCGTGGCTGTTTAATGCTTTATGAGATTTTTCGTCGTTTACCCATTCGGGCTTTTGTTCTGCTCTCAATGCGCGAAACCCATGGAATGGCATACATATGTATGTAAACACATCAACTCATATATGCTGATCTGAAATGTTGGTTTTTGTATGATTTTCTTTTTTTGATTTTTGAAGGCACGTTACAGTGCGAATTAGAAATGTCAGACCACACTGGGGACGGATATGTTGATGAATATCCCATATACATACTTGCCTTGGCGTTACATAAAAAAAAAAAAAAAAAAAAAAAAAACAAATTAAATGCAGAAACGGAAAAGATAAAGACAATGGGAAATGAAAATCAGGACGCATGGAATTTTAATTTCTTTTGCCTGAAATCCTTTTGCAATCATTGCGGGGCACGATGTGAATGACCTTTGGAGTACCTACATGAATAGAAAGTGACTGTAAATATAAGGAGGAGGTCTTGGGGTAGACACACAGATTCAGAATAGAATAATCGTTGTTTTATCTTATGGCATGGAAAAGGTTTTAATAATTCCGTGAATATGCTCTAGTTGCGTTGTCCAATTGTCGAAACAACATGATAGAAAGTGGCAGAGAATTCAATGAACGCATCTCTATAACTAAAACGTATTTCGAGGTTAATTTGAAAACATTCATCGGTTCTCTTAAGTTTGTGCATACTTGTCAGGAAAGTGCCACTTGGTGGCCGGTCTCATAACCATGACATAACAAATCACCACAGCTCATTACTTTTAAAATACTCTAGCTTTCTTGACTAAAAAAGATATGAGCTGAGATATGAGCTTTTAGAGAAATTGTAATGACTAGAAGTTCAGGTGCAAAATTAAATCGAAAGGAATGATGTTTGGAAAGTTCGACGGCTTGGATGAGACGTCTCATTTCAGTGTTTCTAAGTATCATCGACCTAAGAAACATATGGTCGACATCTAGGGCCTCAAAATTACTTTACCGGCTTTTTACTCTATCGTGCCCACTTTTTATACAATTTTCGGCTCAAACCAATTAGTAATCGGTAGCTAGCCCTTGCGATGGTTTCACTGGGTTTCAGCAATTCTTATTAAAGATACATTATACCTACGCAGCAGGGCTGTATGAAGTCAAGTACAAGTAGCAGTACCAGTATTTTAACAGGTACTTGTACTTGTACTTCAGTACTTGGTACTGGTACTTAATTTTAGGCAAGTACCAATATTTTCTGCTAAAATACTTAAGTATTATGTTAAAATACTTAAGAAGTACTTGAGAGTACTTCTAAGTACTTGCGAGTACTTGAGAGTACTTGAGAGAACTTATAAGTACTTGAGCAGTACTGCAGTACTTCCAAGTTCTTGAGCAGTACTGCAGTACTTCCAAGTTCTTGAGCAGTACTGCAGTACTTCCAAGTTCTTGAGCAGTACTGCAGTACTTCCAAGTACTTCGAAAAAAAAAACTTTTAGAATTAATTTTATGGCTTCCTAATACTGTTGCTACGAAATCATTCCGCCAGCTTGAGAGCTATCGCGATGGGTTGCGCGAGTTACAAGATTAGCCCGCCACCTACAATAACAACAGAAGTGATTTCGAAAAATGCTTATCAGACGGATGCAATGTCTGCTACACTTCCGTAATTACAAGAACAACAACATCAATAGCAGAGAGCAAATTATGACCTGATGTATTAACTTAGATCCTGGACTGTACCATTCTAAATACTTTGTCTCAGAAGCAGAGCAAAAGTGTACTTTATATGACATGTAATTTGTGAAGCAGAGAGAACAGTCACTGTAATGGGTTTTATTAGTTTGTTTTTTATTGGTCAAACAATATAATGATAGTAATATTTGCCATTCTTGTAGATATTTAAAACAAAATATATTCATGTTTTGGCAAGTACTTGAATACTGGTAAGTACTTGAGATACTTGAAAGTACTTGAGATACTTGAGAGTACTTAAGATACTTGAAAGTACTTGTAAGTACTTGAAAGTACTTGTAAGTATTTTTTAAATGCTTGAACCATTATTGAATTCAAGAACGTACTTAAGTCTTTTTCAAGTACAAGTACCAGGTACTGAAGTACAAGTACCAGTACGTGGTACTTGTACTCATTAAGTATTTAAGTCCTAAAATACTGAAGTACCTTACAGCCCTGTTACGCACTATGCAGCTTCGATCCATAGATTTTTGACCTAGTTTTAGATATTGATTTCTTTCGCTTAAGATTTTCGTAGTTTCAATTATTGTCAATTTTATTTGCGGAAAATGAATGTGAGTCTGTGAGTTGTTGTTGCGTTTGATACACATATGTAGATACCCCTTGTCGTCCACGAAATCACCCCTTTCCTAGCGTCGAAATCATTTGCGATATTACTTTCTACTAATATATACCGTAAATTTCAATAATAATTTAACCCGCCTCAAGAGCAGATTTTCCCCCCCGTCGAATGTTGATATTTTCTCACACAAAAAATTAGATGATGCCTACGAAAAGTTTAGTTTGGTGTATTTCATCAATTTATATTTAAATCTGCTGATTACAAGAAAAATGTGGATAGAGATACATTGAACTGATAATTTACAACTAATTTTTACTTATAACAACTACACTATTTATAACAATATAATAATACGACAATTGACTAGATTTTTGAACAAATTATTGCTTTAAAATGTTCTCTTTCCTCACAAAGGTCAATTTCACTGGAAACAGAGTTAAATAATCTCAAAGAACGCGATATGGGTTCATTAAATCCATAGTTCGTCCTGTGAACAGGGACGAAAAATAACTCATTACGATTTCTTAGTCGTTTATCGGGAACATTAAGCCAGATGGAAGACAGTAGTTCACTAGAGTTTACTCGATTATCAAAAATACCTTTAATAAACATTATACACTGACAAATTCTTCGAGATTCAAGTGATTTCATATTTATAAGAGCACATCTTGAGAAATAGTTTGGAATATCAACATTCCAGTTCAAGTTCCGCAGTGCAAACCGGGTAAATCTTTTTTGTATTCTTTCATTTCTCGATATGCTAGTCTCATAAAAAGGGAACCAAACAACTGAACAATATTCCAAAAATGGTAAGACCAAGGACATAAATAAAGTTTTGAGGATATCTTTAAAATTGTACGAGTTTCGTTTTAAAAAGTCCAACATAGAATTGATTTTAGAAACTATATAATCGATATGAATTTTAAAGGTAAATTTCGAGTCAAAAAACACCCCAAGGTCTTTCACAACGTCGACACGAGAAAGTTGTTCATTATAAAACATATAATTAAATGCAACCAAAGAGGATGATCTAGTTGCACTAAATACTTTGCATTTCGAGAAGTTTAACTCAAGATGGTTAATATTGCACTATATTAAAAAGTTATCAATATCAGTTTGCAACTTGCATATGCCCGAGCTTACATTTCCGATCTGGCATTTCTGACCAGCATCTATTGGTAGTGGTATCTATTGGAAACAGCAAATCTCCATTTGAATATAGATCTTGCCTAACCTGGCGATAACCTAAATACATAAGTGTGATATATCATAATTTACTGAAAACGAAGCCCTTACAGAACTCTAAACGTCAATTACAATATAAATCGGGGAATGAGGAAAATCGTGAAACTTTACATACAAGATACACTCCAAAGTAAAAAGAATTTTTTTTTCCGCAGAAGAAATAAAGATTATTACAATATCTCGCAAAATTCAGTTGAAGTAGAATGCGGTTATAACGACCACTCAAGGGATACACATTTTTGTAGTTAAAAATGACGTAACTACATATATCAGAATGAAATTTTTTTTTTAAAAATCCCTATATCATTTAATATATCGGTTTATAATTGAAGGGTTGTAAGTCTAAAGGGTCTAAGTGCCAAAAAATCAAAAGTCAATATTTTTAGGAAAATACAATCTAAGTGCCAAGCCTAATAATATCCAAATGGATACAAGTGTCTTTTTCTTTTAAAATTTTACCCACACACAAATAAAGTTGTGGTAGGGTCTAGGTGCCAACGAACTTTCGCTCAAAAGGGTCTGTGCCTGTGTGCGTTCAGGGCGAATTAGCGGGTGGTTGTGGCTGTTAGCATGAGTTTATGTTTGTTAACAGTTAGTTGACTAAATTACACGTTACGAAATGGACGCTACAGCATCGAGTGATCAAAACATTCAGAGAAAACGTAACCCAGAATATTTCTTTTTATTATGTATTTTTTCGTATATCTCTTAATAATAAAATTGGCACTTCGACCCTTTAGACTTACAACCCTTCAATTGACTTGATTTGTTTTCATTTTTTTAGATTTGGAACCTCAGAAGTTACAATATTGTCGTCAATGGCTATGTACTCACTCCATGATGTTTTTGAATAATCATGTTTGGATTATCCATAATCGTAAGTCCGCATGCTCAAAACAATTAGCAATTGTCCTGGAAGTAATGCACTCCCAAGCTATAGCTACCATACTTACTGCGACAATACGCTTAAGCCTCGAGCATAAGGATTTCTCGAAAATTGCTCTAACGGCTATTAATCATATCCGAGTCCATTTATTGAAGAAAAGCTTTGCGTGTTTGGATTTGAATGGTAATTAACAAGTCACACAATTTTTTTTTTCTTTATTCTAAATTCAGAAACACAGCCTTATTGAACTATAAACAATTTCCGACAACTATTGACACAAATCACTAATATGATGAATGTGGCATTTATTTATTTATTTATTTATTTATTTTATTTATTTATTTCGACGTGTGGCATTAATTTCTTAAAGTAGCTATATATACGGAACACACAGATTTAGAAATATCCAATCTTCTGAATTGCGCTCGAACATTCGTACATAAGGTTCGCCGTGAACTGGAAGCATCAGCAGAATCTGTTGGGAAGTGTAAAAAACAAAGGTGTAAAAAAATATTCAAATCCTATTGGAAGTACGCAATTTTCTCAACAAGTACATACGATCGTTTACGAAAACCTTTCGAAGTCAATGAAGGCCATTGCGAAGGAACTTAAAGTTGCGGGCGGTCTAATCCGTCGACATTTCCATGAAGACCTAAAAAGTTACGTCGCTAAAAAGTTTACGACTGTTTATGTCGGCAATAACACGGGAACATAAAACTATCCGTTCAAAGCTTCTTTTGAACAAGCCTAATTACCCTAAATCCCAAAATGTTGTATTTTTTCTCTGACGAAAAAAAAAGGTTGATCAAAACCAAAAATCCAACCAACATGTTATGCACACGAAATTTCCAGCTACGTTCACGGTTTTAGGAGATGTGAGCAACAAAAGACATGTTATGCTACTTCATTTCTTTCCTCAAGGACTACGATTTAATGCTGCCTCCTTAATCGAGGTTTTAGAAAACATCTTGAATAATTTTCTATTCAATTAGTAACTCAACATTCTGTCAAATTTCAGGGAAATATAATAAATTTTGTAAACAACGACCATAACTTCGCAAATTAGTTTTTATTTCAATTTGTCCTCAAATACCATACGCACCCTGTATTTACAAGCGGTTACAAGCAGTTGAATTCGAACTGTCGGATAACATCAAAATAGAGCTGTCAATAAGTATCTCTGCTTGAAAACACTGTCTACCAAAGACATACACAGCGACTTGGGGAAAACATTATGGGACTCCGCTCCTCTAATAACCACAGTAGCACGCTGTACCACTCGAGTTTAAGCTTATGTTTTCTGATCCTGAATCCAAATAACAATCGATGACTAAAGCGAGCCTCCTCGCTTGCATCAACGAATTTCAAGTATTATGGCATTCGTTTTTCTTGGGACGCTGAACGAATAATTATGGTGGAATCTTTGGAAAAGGGAGCCTCTATTTCGGGATTCGGGAAGATCGCGGGAGATCATTAAAGAGCGATGTTTCACCAAGACAACGCACGGGCTCACAAACTCGAACTGTTCGATTACACGCCATATTCGCCAGATCTAACTTCCACTGACTTCTACCACTTTCCTTGGCTCAAGGAAGACATCTGAGGCAAGAAATTTGAAGACTATAACGAAGTTATGGTCGTTGTTGAGGCGTGTTTCTAAGGGAATGCTGGGATTAGAAAAGCTATAATCATTGTGTTTTATTTTCATTAACTTTTGAATCACCCCTCGTATCTAATGAAAAATACAAAAACTCCGTTAACACGCTAGAGAAACGTTTCGTTGTGGAATGTAACTTTAATGTATGGAACACAAATTGGGGTTCTAGAAAAGCAAGCAGAAAAGCACTTAATTGTTTAAACACAAATTTTCTCAGCCCAGGGGAGCCAACATACTGAACTACAGAGATGAACAAGAAACCTAAACTCATAGGCTTCTGTACACACAAAGGTATGCCGAAGACAAGCTTAACCGCAACAACTTGCTTGAACTCTATTCTAATCACCCCTACATTATATTATCACCTACCTAACTTAAGCTACCAAGCTCAAGCACAATACACCCATACCTCGCTTTACGGCCTAGATACGTTCCCCGAAACTTGGCCGCAAAGCGAAAAGCCGTATAAGGAATCAATTATCAATAATCAAAAATACAAATTCATACAAATTCAATGGGATCGGTTCCAAAATTTGGTAACTATGTAACATGGTTTATCATTCAAAATGCATTTTATCTTTTTATTTCATTTAAATCAAAAAGACATACATAACAAGTACATGCATTTGTACATAAAATAATAACAGACTCCAAAAACCAACAATAATCTATAAACAAAAATGAAACTTGATTATTGACACGTAAGTGCTTGAAAAATTCCCTGAGAACTTTAAAGATATAAAGATGTCTTAAAGGAAGAATGTGCAAGTCTTTGAATAACGGCCAACAATGAGTTAAGCGATTTTTACCGCAAATTATTCTAATTAAAAACTTTTGAGTTTTAAATAGAGGATTAAAAGTGTTATCATAAGCCCCTCCCCAACTTGTAATACCATATTGCAGTTTAGAGTTTGCCAGTGCATAATATATCGTAGAAAGTATTTGCTTAGAACAGTATGGTTTTAAGTGATACAATTTTCGTATTACCAGCATCATATTCGTTTTGGTAGCTTGTATATGAGCTTTCCAATTCAAGTTTGAATCAATTAAAACACCCAAATACTTATACTCACTAACGGATTCAATTACAAAACACTTATCTGAGCATGGATGTTCATAATTATAGTTAGCCATACCAAAACTATGAGCTGGTAAACTAAACTTTCATGTGAGTGAAATACCATGCTAGGATCAATATGATCATTGCCTATCATTTTAAAAGACATTAGTTTGGTTTTGTTGCGATACCTCTCGCTTGTCGTAAAAGGCGACTAAAACAAAGGTAAACAAAAATCACATCTAGGCAATTTAGAAAACACCAAAGTGAGCCTAGGGACACATATACCACCATTAAACTGCCCCACAAGTGTACATGCAAATCAGTGGGTTGACACAACTGGAGATCACCAGTATTGTAAAAGTAAGATCAAACAAAAAAAAATCTGGAGCATGCCCGTGTCACAAAAACACAAAAAAATAGGCAGGCCGAAAAACAATTGGTGCAAACAAATGCAAAAACACCAGCATTTGATTGGCCTCAGCGATGAAGTAATCCCAAACCGGGAAGCCTGCGCTACTTTCTGAGGTCAAACCGGCGGACCCCACAAGCGGACCAGTAGGAATGCAGTTAAGTGGGAAGGTTATGGTCCTACACTTCTGACCATAACGACGCCGAAAAAAAAGGAAAAGAAGAAGAAGAAGAAGTTTGGTTTTGTTGCTGACTACTAACCGGTGTAAAGCAAACCACTGTCTTAGCTTATATACATCTTCATTTATGCTGGCAACACAATTAAATGAATTCAATTCTTGATATGTGAAGGCTATATCATCTGCAAATGAGCTGAGTTGACCATTAAAAGATTGTTGAAAGAGTGAATTTATAAAAATTAAAAACAACAGAGGACCAAGAACGGAACCCTGAGGGACAAAAGACCTGTCATAAGCCAACATAGATAGCGCAATCATTCACCTCAATGATACAATAATACAAGCATTGTATACGAGTAGATCCACAACACAGACGAAACGAAATATTCGAAAACTATGGCCATCTAACTAAATTGAACTAGAAATTAAATTATATAAAAACATAAAAGTACTTAAGAAACTGTTGGAAAATTTCAAAACCGAACACCTTGATATCAATTTGGCAAATCTGACTCCGACTTTCCAAACAATTCATGCTCTCTGGACAGCCCCAAAAAACGTAAAATTGTTCACTTCACATAAACCATCAATATTTAATGAAAACAAAACAAAATCTAAGACAAACGTAGAAAAACCTCGACCATAATAAAATTGTACCAAATCACAATCTCGGGTTCAGACATCGTCTCTCGACCGTACAACAAATGCGCAGGAAAATAAATAAAATTTCAAGTGACTGGAAATTAAGGATACTGTTCAATAGTATCTCTTAACGTATCTAGAGCTTTTGATAAAACCTCACACATGGGACTGATTTACAAAACCAACAATTCTTACCACTAGACTTTACCTAGATACTGCTTAAGAACTTCTTTGACCAACTACATTTTTATGTAAAATACGAGGAGGAATACACCATATTACGAATATATTGGAGCTCCTCATAGTAGCGTATTGGTGCCACTACTTTTCTTGATATACACAGCCGATATACCTGCCCCGATAGCTTAACACTCCACTTTTGCCGACGACACAACACGACGTAACGGACGCAAGCAATGAACTATTTTATTTAAACAACACCATAGCGTGGTTCACTGAATGGGGAATCCAATTGAAGACAAAACAAACCAGGAAATGTACACCGCTAGAAAAAGCGGACAACTCAAAAATTAACAATAGAAGCATATAAATTATTGATCAAGTCAAGTTCTTAGGTATGATTGTTAACAGTAAACTAATTTGGAAGCAACACATTATAGAAAAGAAAAACAAAAAAAAAACACATTTAAGTTTTCAACAGATAACAAGCTACTCATTTAAAAAAGCATGTTAAAACCTATCTGGACATATGGACAACAATTGTGAGGAACTTCAAAAGCTTCAAATATTTAAGTAAACACACGATGTAAAGGACCTATTTCTTTTTATATTTTTAACATTATCATATTATGCACAGAATATGGTTCTAACTAAACTATCAAACCATCTAAAAAAGTAATTTTTCTCTAAGCAGCCCGATGTCATATTGCATTCCACAAGCCAGTCATCTTGTGCCACTGCTACGAGGGTGGTCCGATAGGTACTTAGCCTACAAAAGAAAAAAAATTTTGGAGAAATGGCGATTTATATTTCAATATAGTCTCCTTTTAGATCGATACATTTGACCCAGCGATGCTCCAACTTCTTTAACCCGTCTGAAAAATACGTTTTCTCGAGGTCTGTAAAACAGGCCTCCGTGGCGGCGATGACCAATTCGACCAATTTGGCCGTGGCGATTCGCCTTGTGAATTCCAGAAAACGGTGGCCATCACCTTTCCGCCCGATGGGACAGTTTTCGCCTTCTTCGGAGCACGTTCGCCGGGTGAAGTGCACTGTTTCTACTGTTCCTTGGTCTCTGGTGTGTACCAGTGGATCCATGTTTCGTCGACTGTCACAAGACGACGCAGAAACTCCTTGGGATTGCGCTTAAACAGCGTCAAACACTGCTCTCAAGTGGTCTCACGGATGCGCTTGTTGTCCGGAGTTAGCAAACGCGGCACCCATCGCGCCGACAGCTTTCTCATGCCCAAAATTTCATGCAGGATGTGACACACGCGATCTTTTGAAATGTCTACTGTCTCAGCTATCTCGCGCACCTTCAATCGGCGGTCTGCCAATACGAGATCGTGGATTTTTGTCACGTTATCCTCCGTGGTAGCCGTTTTCGGGGCACCTTGACTTGGCTCATCAAAAACCGTCCAAACGCTCTTTGATTTCGCTGGGCGATTTCCCTTCCAAAAACAAGAATCGAATCACCGACCAATATTGTTCTTTTTCCATTTTTCTAAAATCCGCGGACACTCCCGCTTCCACACGCGGTCAAAACAGACCAACGAGTCCGATCCGGCTGAAATTTCGACAGTAGTCGTCTACTAGAATGTACTACACGATAGTAAGCTGCTCTTGCGATACTGGCGCCATCTGGCGGTGATGCTACGTACTTATCGGACCACCCTCGTATGCACCAATGGCACCAGCACGGAAATGAAGAGCAGAATCATCCATTCCAGATTCTTCAGGCTCAGTAGGCAACTGAGTAGTGGAGCCTTCTCTCCAAAAACTAAGGTGTCTTCGAACAAGACGTTTATAACATCGGTCCTGCTGGCAGCGCAACCTTGCTTTGATAATTTCAAAAGATGTGCGTGTAGTTGTAATTGCAGCGACATTATTTACAGGATACGCTGATCTAATCTTTCATTCTTTTTATTTGTAATGTTCTAGACTTACAGATTAGTCTTACTAAATTGTTAATTTTTCTAAGATACTATGTATACTATTTATTTGTTGGCAATAATATAATTACAATTTGGTGGTTAAAATATTTCTTGACCAATGTGGAGAAATCATTTGCGATAAATGTTCTAAGAACAAATAGGGTTTAATGGCTCCACCTTGTTGATTAAATTTCACATGCATCACGCTCCCTTGTTCATTTTGTTTCCACAAATTCCCTTTTAATTCCCATTCGTATTTAATTTCCATTAATATTACTTCTCCTCCTGTCCAATCATTTCGCCATGTTCCATGCCGAGTTTTTTTCCTTTTCTTTTCTCTTTTCATTTTTTTGAAAGCCGAAACCGAAAGAAACAAGTCGTCAACGCACTTGACGGTACAATGACACAGCAAACAATACACATACTCTCGCATGTGCGGTTTGCACATTTTGTTTTATTATAATTTTAAAGTCAACAACCAGGGAGGCCATAACCTACGGCAACGACGTTCGGAATGAGCTCGTCGCTTGTCATCGTCACGGCTTGGGCAGCTACCGGACTGCATGCCGCGTCAGTTTGACGTTTGGGAAACCATGTGAGAACAAACCATGCCACATGAACAGCGACGCAAAGCAAAACAATTAGAGTAACATACAGAGGCAACGAATTTCTTCTTTTCCTGCATGGGACCTACTGCCCTGACTTGTCGGGCGTTTGTGTTAATTCGGCTGGCTGCTTCTTGGTTATGCTGACGCGGCAGTCGGGACCTATCATAATATCAAAGACGTTAGGATGATTCGCAAGGCGTCGAATGAATATAAGTCAGTGTGTTCGTGTATGTATTGTATTCGTACTTTGCCTGCATATTTCGGAAATTGTTTTGAATGAGTGCTTTTATTGCTTTTTCACTCGCATACGGATTGATAAACTCAATAACTTTGTCATGGAATACGAATATTGCCTTGTTTTACCTAGGGTATGTGTCTTATATGTTTGTGTACATAACATAAAATATATTGACTTACATGAGTGAAAACGGCAAACTATGGGGCGGAATTTAAAAACGCCTGTGTCATGCTAAAATATTCTTAAGAGAGCTGCGCCCAAAACAAATGTAAGTTCATAACAGCATGTCTCAAGGCTATTTTTTTATCCCAGCAGCGATTTTTTCATTTTCTTTTGCAAAAATTTCAGTAAGCAGCCTTATGACCTTTTGGTCCATGTTTTGGATCAGAGCGATGGCGTTTGGAGGAAAAAGCAAAATTGTAATGTCCCCATCAGAGGTTGTTAGCTTTTCTTTATTGCAGTGACAAATAAACAATAATTCGTTTTTGGTAAATTATTTTCTGTTACTTATCGTTTAACCTGAAAAAGCGTGCAAAAAAAGTAAGTTTAAGATAGCTCAAGTAAAGTGCTTTCCTTTCCAAAAAAATGTTCATTAAACGAGTTTTGAAAGATTTAATTCCTCACCTAAGCGTTTTTGCTGGCACAGTGGAAATCAGTGGAACTTTGAAACCCAAAAAAAGCTCTAGGACACTTAAATTTCCCGATAACTAATGGAGTGAGCTTGAAGTTGCATTCGTGCAGGCCAAAAACTAGCAGGCCTTGCTAGTTTTCCTTTCCGGTTATTCAGTAAGCAAAACGAGCTTTTTACTAGTAAGAAGCTCCCAAAATAGGCCAGTTTCATAAACATTATACCATAGATTTGTTGTGGTGTAAGAGACATTTCTCGAATTGCTATGTCATGTCGCTCTGAAATTCTGGAAATTTGCTTCTTCAGCCGCTCAAACAATACATTTTCCATTTTAGGCATTTTTGATTTCCTAAGCGTCTTCCTCTTCCCTGGTCCAGATTCGGTTTTTTTTTTGGAAATGGTTCAACAGCTTCTTCGAATTTAATTATATTCCAGTAATTGTTGACCTTGATACACCATATTTATCAGCAAATGTAAATCTAAAATGTTAAACATCCGTAAATTTTTACACTTATGCACCTTTTGTTTAAGTGCCATTGAACAATCTAATCATAAAACATCATAACAAAAAGCATAACTTTGTAAAATGTGTCTACACAATGGCATGTCTAGACAAATAATAGTTAATTAGTCCCCAATATCCCACGCAAAACTAACAAGAGAAAAAAGAGGATTATAAAAAAAATTATAAAAAAGTTCAAATTTTAGAGTCCGAAAATTTCGGAAGTTCACATTATAAAGATGACAATGTAAAATGTTGGCAAATTATCAAGGGAATACTGTAGTCGCAAGTTAAGTTTTGTGATACTTTCTAAGATTAAATTATATAATACTCATTTAAGTTGATAGAAAAGCTTCAGGATTGAGAAATGAAGCAGAATCCCCAAGCTTGCAATTGGTGTGGAGGAATGCTTCAATCAAAAGATATAAAAATTCAGACTCTGAATGCGATTTCAGAGCTTGCAATTTTCTATGCAAATCGACGAGTCGTCGAAGATGACCGATCTCATAACAGGTAGGTGCAGCGCAAGCAGTCCACTTCCCCAGATGGTCGTGCTATACTGCCTGCTAATATGTAACATATTTTGTAGATGATGTCTCCCTGGATATTGCTGTATGAGTCGTGTAAAGGGTATATTTTTTTTTTGTTAACCAATTCTAATTTCAGACAGTGCTATCTGTCAACCCGATTGTCAGGTTGCAAGCTATCAGTGTGATGTATATTCAGGAGTTTCTGCAGTTTTATTATGTGTTTCGACAGTATTTGGTTTCAAAAATATCGCACTGTTGCCGTAACGTTTTCAGAAAAAAAACCGTGCCGTGACACCGACACGCATAAAAAGAATGCGCATTGAAGAATTCACAACAGCTTGGTCTTTGTCCGTCCATTTTATGGACAATTTTATCAAAGAAATGAAGCCGAATAACCATCGTTTGCCTCGAATTTGAGTCGAAAATCACTTGGGATTGGTTTCGTTGTTTTATCGAAAATTATGTACAGCGATTAGCCTGATTATTGCCTCAATTTCAGAAAATGTTCGCATTTGTAGTGAAGATTATCGAAACGCCGTAACCTCTCGAACAATACCCGGTTTGTGCGATCTGTGAGCTAGTGATTCATTGGATTATGGTATATTCCCTTAAAAAAAGAGGCTTGAGATGATGGTGTGTGTGCAATATAAAATATAATTTCAGTTTTACCGGTAGCTTAGCTTGCAGTGGTTACGATCTAATTATATTAAGCTATTATGATCTAATTATGTAAGCTCTGCTTTGAAAGTATTTGTCTTAATTGGCCGGTTATTTGCTTCTAAGCGATGGTAATCAGTGTGATCCAAAGACAAAACGTGAAACTAGCTCGCATTGGCTTAGAAACCGCTTTCTCACATGAAAAACTTTACACTGCCAGCTCGAGCGGTCTTACCAATTTACTCTTTTACAATCGAAAGCAGACTACTGGACATAATGTTTACCAAAGTGCTTTGCGGAATAGATTTTATCCTTATCCCCCCGTGTTCAGGTCTAATATGTCACGGACACTGCAGCCTTAATTGTCTGGCGACATGTTTTTTATATTTTTTTTTTTAAGACCAATTTTAGCTCACACTG
This sequence comes from Merodon equestris, assembly GCA_958301585.1. Classification (NCBI taxonomy): domain Eukaryota; kingdom Metazoa; phylum Arthropoda; class Insecta; order Diptera; family Syrphidae; genus Merodon; species Merodon equestris. The sequence continues at coordinate 136,977,094 of OY284413.1, forward strand.
ACAAGGGGGCCTTCCCACGGAACCGAATACTCTTCTGTCGCCTTCGCTATCAAATTTCTATTTGAAAATACTCGTACATGCTTTGAGTGAAGCTTCGGTTTTCAACTAACGAAAGCAAAATATGTTACAATATTCACTTTATTTTCCACATCGTTGTCAAATTTAACATTTGAGTGTAATCCACCACCGGTCATAATCGCCTGTTAGTCCAGTTTAGGGTTTTATTTTCAAAGAACTTTTGAAATCGTCCGATTTTATGGAATTTCTTTACTTTACTTTCTTGCCATCAATATTCCTTAACAGCCAAAGCTTCCCTCAAACACTTACATACTCGTATATGTAGGTTGTGGTGATTCATTTCTTACCATAGTTGGATCTACTGTTTAGTGCCGGCTCTGAACGCCGAATTTGACAAAAACTTTATTCAAACAGGTATGGGTATACTACAGGGGGTTTCGTCAGTACTCCGTCGAAGAAAAACACTGTGCTAAATGATTTCGATGACTTGGCTGTTGCGAAATTCGATATAGCGTTATAAACACACCAACGGTGTTCTGGTTGCATTTAATAAACGAATTTATTCCGACTCTTTTGGATGACTCCAGAATTCATATTCCGATTACATCGAAAAATGTATTTGTAAATAAACAGGAAATGAATCAACTCATTCGGAATTGCAACCCCACAGAACCTTTTATCAAACAACGACAGCAACAAAAACCTCCCTCCGAAGGTCCTTACTCAATCCTCCTTTACTATTTCCATTTTCCTTCTCATCTTTCCTTACTTAGTCGTACGAGCAATTCATCTTTCATGGTACCATAAAATGTGGTACTCGAGCCTCTATGTTCGACTCTTCTCTATCTTTTTCTTGTTCCCCTGTTCTGTTGTAAAATTGTAATTTTGTTTTTTGTTGCTCCACATCAACGGCAGCTGCATCAAAACCGGCCGGAATATAAGCTCCCTTTTTATGCATTTACAGTGACCGCCACCCTGTCTCGATAAAGGGAACTACGAACCCCAACTTGATTGCAGGTCATTGTAAGAATTTTTCGTGTGTCGTTCAATACACATTGGCGGGAGTTGTTCTGGTCGTAACCGATCTGCATGGTCAAAGCGTTCGTTCACTTGGGCAATATCAAGTTGTCTGATCGGTCGTCGTCTCAATTTCGGGTAAACTGTTATTAATCTCGAATATCTGCTTTGTACTAGATGCACATACAATTCAAGATGATGCATCTGGCGGGGAAGAGTGGTGGCAACGAGTGCACTGGACTCTGGATGGAATACAATGCACCCGGAGTAGCGCGTCAAGGTTCTATGCCGTTGCATTTTGGTGGCGGTGTTCGGCAATTTAGGCGAATGCATGTCCCTCTGCCGAAATTGTATGCAGACTTTGTGAGTGGATAAGTTTGTCAGGGAGCAGCAGTGCGGTGTAGTGTTGTCATTGTGTGTTGTACGGAGCGAAGCACAATATGCGTTGAGTAGAGGCGGACAAACCGATGGACAGACGAACAGACTGAGACCTTGAGGTCGGTCGTTGACTAAAAGCCGGCACGAATTTGTTTTGGAAGCGAACGATCTGCATACTAGTGGATTGTTTCCATCCATCACGATCAATTTCTTGTTTTTTTTTTTTTTTACTTTTCAATTCTCTTATTTTGTTTCGACTTTATTTTGTGTGGCTGTACTCTGGATGGTTTAATTTTCTGTTAATTTCCGCTTTCGGTACAGAGAAGAAAGTGAACGAGCGTCCACTGGTTTACTGGTAGTACAAAGAATTAATTAACGGCTGACAAAGCTTATCTCGAATAAAAGGCGTAATTGAGGTATATACAGCAATAATGGAAAATCGAATGTTTACAAGGATATTTATGTATTTACACGTATTCATACGAGGTTTTGACTGACTTTTTAAATTTTTAAATTTCATAAGCTCGGTTATGTTGGTACACACGTCCTCTTACATACACTATATTGACACTCTCAGCCATTTAGAATATTTTGTTTGTTTTTTTTTTTTTGTGTGAAAAAAATCATGGTTGTACCATTACGATAACGTGCGCCTTCTCATTCAAAAAACAAAGCCGTAATTATACCTCGGCCACCACATTCACTGGACTTGGCCCCCTGCGACTTTTTCTCTTCACAAAACTAACAAGACCCACGAAAGGACGGAGATTTGCAACGATTAAGGAGATAAAGACCATCGCTCAAGGCTATACCAAAAAGCGTATATCAGAAGTCTTTCTGGGATTGGAAAAAGCGCTGGCGCAAGTGTAATAGGGGAACCAGGGGCACGAGGGGTAGTGAGGTAAGACGGGGTCACGCACACTATAAGTAACTCAAGGTTTATGCGAGACGACGCATTAGTCAATCAGAAGCCACATTCGAGCCGTACTCAGTTCGGCCATTACAGCCGGCGAGAGTGCGCGCGTTCAGTGTTTATAAATAAACTTCCGTTGGCATGCATCATCTACATATGTAATATTTTGCGGTTTTTGACGTCTTTGATAACGGGTTAAAATGATGATATTACATATTTCCGTTCTACATTCTAATTGCTATTGTGAGGCATATTCAAAATTACTGATGTGACGTCGATTTTATTTTAAATTTTATTCTGTAATATCTTAAAAATTTCTGTAAAAAACTGGGGCAAGAGAGTGTAAGTCATACGGTGCATACTCCATCATGCCCTTAGATGCGAAAATAAAATGCTATGAATTATTTTTTGAATCAGTAAACTGGCTAGATGTAATAAATCTTTCTAATTTAACTCTCACAATATTTTCGAACGTTGTAAATTTTCTTATTTTGAAATTCGTATTAGGTAAAATATTTGTGAATTCTAAGAGACCAGTGTGTTTTAATAGTAGTTTATCCAGACAAAAAATATCATGAATAAGCTTCATAAAAAAGTTCATTGGGGTAAACGAACTTTCTGAAAAAAAACTTTTAAGAGCAACACATTTGATTTTTCGAGTCGGAACTTTCAAACTTTTTAGGCAACGCATAAATCGTCAGGGATTTCATCCAGCATATCCTAAAAAGTAGTTTCCACGAATTTTTAACAGTTTCTCATTTTTAGGGTTGGAAATTTTAGTGTTGGAAGCATTCGTATATATGAAATTTCTTTACACAAATCGGCTTTCAAAGGATCTGTAGATAACTGCAGACCTATAGCAAATCTCCAGTTAATGTCCAAAGAGCTATAGGCAATCGTTAAGAATGCTTAGGTTTCTAAGTGGTAGATTGACTATCTTTTACTTGTCTCATTTTACGGTCTTAGCGTTTTGGAAGATGGTTTTCCAATCGATACTACTTATACCAATTTTTTAAACCAAACGCAAACAGTTTGTTAAAATTGGTATTTTGTTGCCTGAAAAAATTATAATTTTTTCGGTTATACCTCAAGAAATTCACCTTGTTCCCTTTCTTTTTCTTCTTTTAATAAATGTCCTACCATATTTTGTTTTGCGAAAAACGTTTTTTAGGCTGATGGCTTAAAAGCGTTCAGTTTGATAAGTTCCATGTCAGAGGCAACTAAACTTCAAAAAGATCCAAATTCTACAATTGATTGTGTAATCGAAACGAATTGTATTTTAATACAAATTAATGTAGTTTTGTAACTTACTGTAAAATATTTAATCTTATTATGTCCAATATGAAATTGAGAATCATGTCTGTTGCCGTCTGCAAATTGATTATTTATAATTTCCCGGAAAAACTCAATGTTAATTCAATGCAGTTTGAAATTGTATGTAAAATGTGTATAAAATGTCTGAAAAAATAATGGCTTTAGCCAACTGATACTGTCTCCAGCAACTTCTCAGATATTGACACCACGTCTCCATACCAATTTTCTTTACTGTCTGTTTTTATTCATCGATTACGTGTGTTCAAGACAGACATTGTCATGATGACTTTTGTCACTATTCTAGTTGGATGCAGTGTTTTGCGGGGCAGTGAATTTGCGTTCATCATGGCCATTTTATTTGGAAATTCGATTGCAGAGAGTTACAATTACAGCTTTCGAAGTTAAATTTGAAAACTCCTTAGCTGCGCAATGCCGATGACATCTTGGTTCGAAAAAGCTTTAACAGCTACAATTTTTGCTCTGAGCCCTGTTTCGATATGATCACCTTAATTGGAATTGTATCGATATGGAGGTCCCGCTTATGCCTTTGCCAAAAAAACCTGAAAGCATGTACCATTGATAAATATTTTGTTTTGCTCAGAGAAGACTCGCCAAAAACCACAGTCAAAATTTTAAGTAGGTGAACTTTAATTCTAACATAAAATTTAATACAAATTCTTTGATTCCTTTCTTTCAATAGAATCCACATCCAATACTTCGAACTTTATGCCTGTGAAAAACAAACAAATATCCAAAATGGCTAGCAGTACAAACATCTTTAAAGGAATTGTATGCCGATATAACAAACATACTTAGGGACAAATTATTTAAAACACCTTAGATAATTCTGCTTGTTTTACTTCTCATCAATTTGAGTATGCTTTTGATTAATTTCTAATTGTGAAATGTTATAATATGTAGACTTTTATATATTATTTTGTTGACTCTTAAAAGTTATGTTTATGAAATTTAATTTACGAAATTAAATAGGAAGTCGTCACCTTCATACAATATTTCCGTTATAATGCCCTCATAGCCATGAGTGTGTAATGTAATTAGCAGTAAGATATGTATGTAATTAACTAAAAGTCACTCTGTTTCACCTATAATTTCGAATGCTGATATCCCGTGGCTCCAACCAATAATCGGACAAGGTGTTTGATTATAATGATTGACAATATAATCACTAAATTCGTAAAAAAAAATATTTTTTTTGTAACATTTACATATGTATTCTCCAACATACCTTCTTCAGTTACAACAACAAAAATAAAAATAAAAAAATCAACGTAACGGGTAAATTCATTACAATTACAAAAAACATCACTTTTTAGAGCGTAACGAATAATCGGACAACTCAAGAAACAGTGGCGAAAATACCGTTACCATTTAGAAATGCACCGCTTGACGATACTTGTTCTTTACATTCATATCCTACTTGTATTCAATAATAAATACTCCGAATTGGACATTTTTTTTTTTTGAAATGACACCACAAGGTAAACAAGCATCGTTGGAAATAAGACAATTGATTGTGAGATTAAATAGTGAAGCAAAAACAGTGAGAGAAATTGCTGAAGTAGTCGGAAAAAACAAATCGACTGTTCACGTCATTATAAGAAGATATCAACAAGAGTTTAGATTGTCTTATAAAAGTAGGGAGGGTCAAGGCAAAATACTTAATGAACGAGAGGAGCGACTAATATTAAAAGAAGTAAAGCCATTCAAAACAGTTAAGGACTTACAATTGACAATAAAAAAGGCGTGGAAAAGAAGTTTGTTTAAATACAGTACAGTTAGCAATACTTTACACAAATTCGATTAGCATGGAAGAGTGGTAAGGAAGAAGCCCTTTATAAGTCAGAAAAAATAAATTGAAAGAGTGAACTTTCAATTGCTATCGCAAAAAACATTTCCACCCTTTAATTTCCATAAATTTGAAGGTTCTTATTACTGATGAGAGTAAATTTATTTTGAATGGATCAGATGGAAAGGTGTATGTCTGGCGGCAGTCAAATGTTCTCGCACAAAAATATACTTAAGCCACCGTCAAACATGGAGGAGGCTCTGTTATGGTTTGGGGCTGTATGTCCAGTGCTGTGGTTGGCAATTTGCATTTTATAGCTAGTAAAAGGGACAAATTTGTCTACCTCAACATTTTAAAGGAGAATGTAAAGCAAAGTACAGAAAAGCTCGGTATTCTGAATGACTTTGCGTTTTACCAGGACAACGACCTTAAGCATACTTCACAAATAGCAAAGCTTTGGTTGATCTATAACTGCCCCAAACTGCTACAGACACTTGCACAGAGTCCAGATCTAAATGTTATCGAGGATTTATGGGTAGAACTTGGTAGGCGAGTATACCAAAAACAGTTTAACTCATTGGCAGAGTCAAAAGATGGCTTTGTAGAGGCATGGCATTATATATAGCCTGAAATTTGCAAAAAATTGGTGGCATCGATGCCAACAAGATTAGAGGTAGTAATGCAAACCAAAGGCTATGCAACAAAATATTAATTTATCATTTTTAGTTAAGTGAAGTTCTTTGTCCGATTATTCATTGCGCACATAAAATTATGTTTTTTTTCTTATTATTATGAATTAACGCGTTATATTGATTATTTTCTTAATATTCTTTTTATTGCAATTAAAGAAGATATGTTAAGAAATATATAAATGAAATAAAAAAATAGCTCTCTTGTTATTATTATTCTCATATTTATCTTCCCTACATTGAATATATGAGATATAAGAGATAAATATGATATATGTACATATATACATATATTTCATAAAGCTTTATCAAGTGAACATTCGATAGCAATGCGCCACGGCGCTCTCGTATTGTCCCGCAAAATTGGGTGATCCAATTCGAGTTTCCAACATTTAGAACAAGGTCCATTAGACAATCTATTTACAAACTAAATTTTTTAACGACCATTCAACGCATTCGATTTCTTCAAAAATTCTACAGGAATGACTACATACAAGTAGCCTTCTCATATTCATAAATTAAGGTTATTAAAACGTAATAATTTTTTGGCTACCTAAGTTAGTATCTTAAATTATTCACAAGATATATGGCACATAAAAAAAAAAGAGTTTACAAACAACATGTGGTTGTTGTCATCCAAGACTGGAGTTGAGGCTGGCTTTCGGCATTGATTTGATATATTCCCATAAAAAAATGTCTAAATGCTTCAAGTCGCATGTTGTAGCCGGCCAATTCATTGCTCCAGAACGGGAAATAAATGACTCTTCGAAATAATTTTTCTATTGGTCCATCGCGTCTCGTGCTGGGTGGCATGTAGCGCCCTCTTGCTGGAACCACATATCGACCAGGTTCAGTTCGTACACTTTGGGTAAAAAAAAATTAAAATCATTAAACGATGGCAGGCGGCCTTTCAAGGACCATTATCTTCACAGTCTTCTTTGAAAAAATACGGTTGTCATCGGACCAAATATGTGCATTATGTTTATTAACATATCCATTTAACCATTAAATTAAGGGTATTCATGAAACGAGATAATTTTCCGCTTTGCAGAAAGATATAATTCTCCGCAAGTCGTTTGCATGAATATCCCCTTGAAAATAATTGCGTAAACGTGAGAAATAAACAGCTGTTCGTAAAACGTTAAAGTCGACTCATAAACATATTTTGTCGTCCAAAATGTACGTGGTTTTGTACATGTTACTACAAAAAATGATTATTTAATTACATTACATACGCCATTGTGTATATTTTGTAATTTTAAGATGCCAAAACTACATTTTTCCTGGTCCCAAAACATTTACACTACCTAGAGAAATACTAAACTTAATAAAGATAAGAAACCGTTACAGAAGGCTCTGGCAGAGGTATAGATCACTCAATGATTTCTATGAAATGAACGTGCTCA